>VXBB01005917.1:45996-58474 GCA_013399915.1 Illadopsis cleaveri
TTCCATGGGGACAAAGGGACCGCAGGGGACAGGGAGAGCCGGGTGCAGAGCCAGGGAGATCCCAGCAGCCACGGGAGCGGGATGCCAAGCCCAGCTCATTTTTAGGAAGCGCATCCTTGCTCCAACAGCGCGCGGGAAAGATCCAGGGACGTCTTACGGGGGTCAGGCACCCCTTTTCAGCCAGCCCCGAGTTTCCCACGGGGTCTGGAATGTTTCTTTGGCCTCGGGGAGGTGTGGAAGGGGCTCATCCTGTCCCAGGCTCCTTCTGGGAGGAACTGAAAGCAGCTCGTGCGCCAGAAGCGCACTCGCGGTCACCGACCCACGCACACCCCGGCGCATCCACCCGGCCCTGCACGCACCCGGCGCTGCCCTGCACGTTCACGGCGCTTTTGGGGTGCTGGTAACCAGAATTGCACTAATATCCTCAGCACAGCACCGCTGGAGCCAGGAGACCCCCCTCCCCGGGGCTGGGGAGCAGCAGGAGGATGCTGGGGGAAATAAACCAGGCATGAACCCAGCTGGGTGGAAGAATCGTGCCCACCCCCAGGTGTTCCCGGTCCACCTGACCTAGGAACAGGGAAATGTTCTGACATCGGGGGTTCTTCTTCCCCCTGGAGCCCCAAGAGCGTCAGCATCCTCAGGGGAGGCTGGAAGGACCACAGCGGGATTTGGCGGAGGCTGGTCCGCGAGGGGAGACACGGAGGGGAATCCTCTGGGCACAGCTGCTGCAGTGTCCAGGCTGGAATTTTCCCCTGGAAGAGTCTTGGTTTGAGGGTGGCTGGAAGGGAAGCATGGATTCACGGCCAGCGAGACAGGGGATGAACATCTCCCTGCCTTGCGCCAGGAGAGGGGGCCCTTCAGCCGGCTGGAACAGGCAGGGAAAGAGAAAATAAAGGAAAGGGCGGGGGGGAAATGCAGCAGAGGAGGAGCTGAGGGTGAAATCCCGGGGGGGTGAAGGATGGAAAATCGCCTGCCCTGTCGCTCTGCCGCTTCTCTGCATCCCCGGCTGCTTGGCTGGGTTAGTCCCGGCGGAGCTCGGAGCCTCCGAGGGATCCCGGCGGCGCGGGCGGGATGAGAAGGATGGGCAGGGAAAGGGAAGCGCTCCCGCCTGGGATGTACGAGACAGCGCAGGATTCGCAGGCGGTGGCTGGGAACAACAGAGTAAAGTCAGCGTGACAGCTCATTCCAGCCTGGAGAATTCACCTTCCAGCCGGAAAACCCCCGAAGGGTTCCGGGTTCGGCCGGTTCTGCGGCTCCCAGGGCTCCGGGGGCTCTGCGGGAGGCGGGATGCTCTGCGGCGGGGTCCGTCTCCGGCAGATCCCCCTCCCCAAATGTCCCTCCCCGCGCAAAATGTCCCGTCAGCGGTAAAACCGGGTGGTCCTCGGTGTCGCAGGTGCCACCGGAGGGCGTTCACGTCCCGAATGGCAGCGGGAGGGGACGACAGCGCTACAGTGAATTAGGATCCTGCTCCCCCCACCCCATTTCTGCTTCTCAGAGGGGCCTCTCCCCCCATGCCAACCCCAAACTCCCCTGGGGTGTGGAGAACAGCCTCATTTCAGGGCTCTCCTGGGCAATTCCCAGGATGTTTTTAACTGAAGGTGAGCAGTCTGGGGACGCGGGCTCCCAGCAGGTGGCTTTTCACCTCCGGGGTGGGACCCCCCTCTGCCTGTGTCCCCCACCGTGACAGCACCAGCCCTGCTCTGCCCACCCTGCTGGGGTGCAGGGGGATGATTTTAGGGGTGCGAGAGTGGGGCAGACAATGGGGACCTCTTGTTATGGGATTGGGGGGGACATGAGAGTCTGTCCCTCTGTGTGACCCCACCTCCCACTGCTACGCTGCCACCAGGGCCAGCCTTGGGGACATTCAGGGGGCAGCCAGCCCTGAATGTATCCCAGCTCTCCTGCAGCCAAGGCAGAGTTTGAGGAGCATCCCAGCGGTTCTTGGCTCACACTGCCGGTGCTTGTGGCACCTGGTGGCCGCTGGCGCTCTCACCCCTCAGCCAGGGTGGATGTACAGGCAGGTTTGAGGGGATTCCTGGGAGCCTGGAGCTTTTCCTGAGCAGGGCTCTGCCTGCAGGGAGGAGCCATCTCCGCGTCTCTGCTGGGGACAAACTCCATCCTTGCCCACTTTCCTGCCCTCTGATTCACAGGTACCTTGTACCTGTGGCGGCGTGGGGTGATCGATCAGCCCAAACACGGCCTCCTTGCCCATGGGAAGAGGGAGGGGAGGGTGGCAGGAGGAAAAAAGGTTCACACTGATCTGAGAGTGCTGCTGGAGCAGAGCCGTGTACCAGGCTCAATGTGCCCAGCTCCTTTGGATGCAGCTCTGCCCCACCCACAGGTTCAACCTGGATGGAGTGCAGAACCAGCATCCTCCTCACCCACCAGCTCCAGCACCTGCAGGGGGAAACGGGCTGCTGAAATAAACCAATCCATATGATTCTAACAGAAGCCATTTATTGTTTACATAAAGCTACAGTTATAGTTTCTAGCACTGCTGTTTACGCTTGTAGGAGTTTTTTGATTGGCTCAGTCATTTGTCCATCAGACAGTCACACATTCCTCAGGGCACTCCATTGGTCAAGTGTCCATCACCACGCTGTGTGTCTTCTATTTGAGTTTTGCATTTCTTGTAGGCTCTTGCTCATTATTTTTAGACCTGTTGTTGTTCTCGTGGCCTTGACGAATTTTTGAGAATTTTGAAAAACAAGACTGCAGGTGTCTTCTTATTTACAAACAGTTTGGCTGGTACAGGGAATGGCCTAAGTCATTCAGACACATTGCTACAAGCACCCCAGAAGCTGCTCATGGAGGCTGAGCAGAGGTGGTTTTTCCCCCAAAAGGCAGAAACCAGTTCTGCCTTTTGGTTGGGCTCTGAACTCCACACTGGTGGAGCCCAGCCCTGTCCCTGTGGAGATGCAAAGAGAATGATGGTGTTGTGGGGGGGTTCTTTTGTCATCAGTGCTGAGGACAAATAGTCAAAAGTGAGACATAGAAGCATTAATCCTCATGGGCAGATGACTCCTGATAACACATCCCAAACAGCCAAAGGACAGAAATTAGAAATGCAGGGTTCACTTTTAATTGAGAGGGCCACTGGGTGTTAGAGAAACTCCTCTCTTCCATCCAGGACAGTCACAAGTGATTATTCTGGCCCATTTTGGGGCTAGGGACTGCCTTTCCCAGGGAGATGCCACTGGCCCGAGTGCTGGCATCAGGCAGGTGTCTCAGCCAGAGGGAGAAGCCTGTGTCTGCCCAGAGCTTTTCCTGCAGGAATGAGGGTGCTGGGCGCATTTGGAAGGGGTGCTGGAGCCCTGCTGCCACGACTGGACTCATGACTCATTTTAAAACCAACCATAAAAGCGATTTTCCATGGAGTGATCAAAGCTTCCCTGGCTTATCAGCACCCCGATTACAGCAATGAAGCCACGGTGCTCACAGACTGCCCGGGGAGGGCTTGATTGAGGAAGGTCATTAGGGGCAGGCAAAGATAGGGGAACTGGAGCCTCTCACCTGCTGTGAGTTACTGAGGCTTTCACGGCAGCGATGATGAGAAGGGGAGGCTCAGGCTGGATACCAGGAAGAGGCTCCTCACCCAGAGGGTGCTGGGCTCTGCCCAGGCTCCCCAGGGAATGGGCACGGCCCAAGGCTGCCACAGCTCCAGGAGAGTTTGGACAACGCTTTGAGGCACAGGGTGGGATTGTTGGGGTGTGTGTGCAGGGCCAGGGGCTGGACTGGTGACCCTTGGGGTCCCTTCCAGCTCAGGAGAATAAACCCTAGGATTTTATGGACCCCAGCAGAAAAACTGGGGCCTCAGCCGGTGTCAAGGCTGTTGGATGGGATGTCCAAGAGCGGTGAGCATGCAGGGATTTCAGACCAAGGTCTCAGGGGGTCCCTGTTGCTTTTGCAGAATGCCTGGAAAAGTCTTCCACAGCTCTGTGGGATGGTTCCATCAGCATCAAGAGAGGGAGAGGTGCCAAATGCAGGTGGGGAGTTACAAAGTGGCTGCTTTGCCTCCAGCCCCATGAAGAGAAGGGAAGGATAACTTGCCTGCCCATTCCTCTCCCCTCCAGCCTCTTCCCTTCCCCTGCTCCATCCTGACACAGGGCTGACTTCTTCAGCCCTTGATGAATGGATTTTGGGGAGCTCTCCCACCAGCAGGAGGCTGTTCCACACCGCTGATGTTAATATTGAGCTGCTTATCTGCCCCGGGGCTATAAAACTCTCATCTGCAAAGGGGAAAAAAAAATTTCCCTCTGTTCTTTCTATCTGCTCCTGCTTATTGCAGCCTTATCAGCACACCCAGCCAGCCCCCAGGGCACTGGAGTCACGCAATGGCTGCAGCAAATGAGACCTGTGGTCCCACAGAGGGCTCAGTGCCACGTGTCCCCACAGGGCCAAGTCCAGCCCACAGGGACAGCATGGCATTGATGACATGACAGCACGGCACTGATGAGTCCCCTGCAGTCCCGCTGCTCTTCTGAGTCACCAGCTTAGGCACTGAGATGCACCTCCAGTGGATGGTCCTGCCTTCCCTTGTAGCAGGGGAGTGCTGGGTTTGGGATGTCCCTTGTGGGAAGCGGGTTTGGGACTCTGTTGCCTTGATCTGTGTCCTTGTTGTTGTTGGCGGAGCTGTTATTTGGCTGGTGAACCTCATGGGTTGCCCTAAAGCATCCTCCCACTTTTTTTCCCAGGCCTCTGACAGCTTGCAGCAGGTCTGGACCTTCCCCTCCTGCACTTTTCCTACAATATTTGGATTATGACATTAGAAGGGGAAGACAAAGCTGCTGTGACACCAGCAGCTGCTTCTGCTGCCTCAAAGATTTTGGGTGGCTCTGAGGCTGCGTCATCCCGGTATTCCACCACAAACTGGTGACCAAGCAGGGCCTGAGCACACAGTCACTCCTTTTCCCCCAGGTTGCTTTAGCGGGTCTGGACAAGCCGGGATGTCTCTGAAGTCTTGGGCAATTGGCTTCCCTGTTTTCTTCCCCACTGCTCTTTCATCTCTGCCTCTTCTGAGAAGCTTCTGTGCAATGCCTGAGGAGTGATTGGCATTGGGGCATCGCAGGAGCTCTGCCTGGAGCCCCACTGCTCGGGGTCTGGGGCTGTGGGGGCAGAATCCTCCCCTGGGAATGGGTGCAGGAGCAGGGCGTGCTGCACTGGGGGTTGTGCTTGTCCCCGTGTCACTGCTGTCAGGTGGTGGCTTTGCGTGCAAGCTGGGCAAGAGGAGGCATCTGGCTCTTCTGGCATAGGCTGACTGGCAGCCAATGTAAACTCTTGGGTTTGAGCTGGAGCAATTCCTGGTTCTCATTCTCTTCCTGCTGTGAAAACACCTTCGTTCCAGCTCGGAACAGCAGCAGCTCGGTTTTCTCAGCAGCTGGGTCTGAAGGTGTCCTTCCTTGTGTCCTTCCTTGTGTCCTTCCTTGTGTCCTTCAAGGCCACCACTGACCATGGTGAAGAAGGCTCAAGTTGCACCAGGGGAGGTTTGGATATTGGGAAAATTTCTTCACCATAAATGTGGTCAGTGGTAGAGTCACCATCCCTGGGGGTGTTAAAACATGTGGCACGTGGGGACATGGGTTAATGCTGGCCTTGATGATATTAAAGCCTTTTCCAACCTAAACAATTCTATAATTCTGTAATTCTGAAACACTGATAGGGGCTGTGGGGTTATGGCGTGGGTTGGCTGTCCTGCATCTATCAGAGCAATTCCAAAAGGATACAATCCAAGACTCGACGTGATGGAATAGCCAGCATTTAATGGAATATCCAACACCAGAAACACCAGGAAACAAAAAAAGGCAACTGCTGCTACAAAACGAAGCAGACAAAACAAGAGTCCCGGCAGTTTCTGTTTATTCCATCACCCCACAAAGTAGTTGCAGAGCCAGCTCTGCTGCAAGGACAGCCTGGAGATGTCTGCTCCCACCGCTCAGCTCCTGCCCCTCATGGGGAAGCGCTGCCTGGCCTGGAAGTGCTCACACCTCCTGTGTTTCAGGGACAGTCCATAGAGCGGGGTCATGTCCACCCTGCTGCCCTCGCAGACACTGAACTCCAGCTGCTGTAGCAGTGTGGCCAGGAAGAGGAACACCTGCCACCTGGCAATGTTCTCCCCGATGCACCTCCTCTTCCCCAGGCCAAACAGCAGCACCTTCTCCCCGTCGTCTTTGTTCACTTTGGTCCCGTCAGCACTGAGGAAACGCTCGGGGTTGAAGGTCTCTGGGTCCTTCCAAAGCTTCCTGGAAGGGAGAACATCAGGTGTTGAGATGGTTTCTGCTGGTCATGGGTGTTGAGGGGACACTGGAATGTGGGAACTGTCAGGAAGAACATCCCTGATGGTTCACCACCACAGGAGCGGACCCATTTGCCACCACAGGAGGGGACCTGTTTGTCACTGCAGGAGGGGACCTGTTTGTCACTGCAGGAGGGGACCCACTTGTCACTGTAGGAGGGGACCTGTTTGTCACCACGGGAAGGGACATGTTTGCCACCACAGGAGGGCTTGTGCTGCACAAGGCACTTACTCGTCATGGTTCACTTGCCACTGGTTGACGAACACGCAGCGATCCTTTGGGATGTAGCAGCCGTTCAACACCGTGTCCTTGGTCGTGCTGGAGAGAGAAAAGATGGAGAGCTGGGCAAGCCCAAATCTTCTTCTGCATCCTCAGGGGCCTATCAGGCTGCTCCTGCAGGGTGTGACCCAAAGGGGTGGTTTTGTGGGAGCAACTGTGCCCTCTACGAGCCTCATGGGGTGCCCCAAGGCTGCCTCGTCCCTGGAGCAGCTCTGCCAGCCCAGCCCGTACCTGTGTGGGATGGTGAAGGGCAGGAAGGAGGAATGCCTGAACATCTCCAGGATAAAGGCCTCCGTGTAGGGCAGCGTGCCCCGGTCCGACAGCCGCGGCCGCCTCTCCCGCCCGATGGTCTGGTCTGGGGGAGGTGGAGAGCAGCAGGAGGGTCAGGGTCAGGGCTGAGCAGAGAGGTTTGGCCCCAGAGGAATGCGGGTCATGGACTCACCCAGCTCTTCCTGGATCTTCCTCTGGATGTTGGGGTATGTCACAAGGTACATGAGGCTCCAGGAGAGGGCTGTGGTCACGGTGTCAAAACCTGGGCGAAGAGGATGGGATGTGGATGACATCGCACAACTCCCACCCTGGCCTGCGGGCTGACCATCACACAGGGCAGCCTGGGGTGGCTGAGGAGGCAGGGGACATGCTGGACATGCAGCAAGGCTCGGAGCTTTGTGCTGCCATAATAAGCTTTGCTAAAATATCCTGCTCTCTCAATCTGTCCCGCTCCTGGGTTGTGTCAGGTTTGTACAGCTTCTCCGGAATTGGGGGAATTTCCAGAGAAACATGAATCAGCCCACAGGCATCTCCTTCATCCAGGAAAAGCCACTCTGGCTCGTGAGGCTCGGCTGAGCTATAACCCATGCCCTTCACTATTCCAGAGCTGATGTCCCAGACTGGCCTCTAGAGGTACCCCTGGAAGGTCCAGTGAGCAGGAGAGTCAGTGCTTAGACCCAAACTGGCTGGTGTTGGACAAGGAAGAGTCAGACAAGAAGAGCTGAAGAAAATCTGAGAGCATCTGCCACAGCTGAGGAAAGGTGGGAGAGGATACCTGCTCCAAAGAGGTCGTTCACGAGGTTGACAATCTTCTCCTTGGGGATCTGCATGGCTGTGTTCGTTCCCAGCTTTTCATCCAGGCACTGCTCGATGAGGGAGTCTGTGATGTCCCTGATGTTGTTCTGAGAGGAAGAGGAGGCAAGGTCATGGAGAAGGACTGGCAGAGAGGTGGGTGCCCCTGAGGAGCCCCACCCGGTGCTGAGGGAGCCCAGGGTGACAGAAGCTCTGGGGAGCATCATCCCTCAGTGGTCTCTATGGAAATAGGGAGAGGGTTCTCCCAGGAACCCGGGCACAGAGCAGAGGTTCAACCACCAGACTGGCCACGCCACACAGGCAATGGAGGAAACACTGAGAGGCTCATGAAGCTGAGTCTGGGGACGTTCAGGTGGGACAATAGCGAAAAGGTTCTTCCTCCAGAGGGTGGTGGGTATATCTGTCTGACTGCTGGCTTGTAAAAGAAAGTGATATAAGATGTGATCTTTTAAATGCTGATTTGAAAGTGAAATAAAACTTGGCTAAATGTTTTCCAGCACTAGACCAGGCTCCCCAGGAAATGGGCACAGCCCCGAGGTTGTCAGCTCAGGGGAGTTTGGACAATGCTCTGAGGCACAGGGGTGGTTGTGTGGGACATCCACATTGGTGGGGTGTCTGTAGAGGACCAGGAGCTGGACTGGATGATCCATGTGTGAGCCAACTCAGGATGTTCCACGATTCTATGATATTCTATGATTCTGTGAGGAGGATTGGGAAGAGACAATGGCCTTTGCTGTTTGGCTGCCAGAACAAGAGCACCTCACTGATAGGAGGAGAGCAGAGGAGGGTCCTGCAAGCTCTTACCTCGTCGTAGGTGTCGTAGTGCTCCTTGACCCTCTTCTGCAGGAAGCTGAGGAAGTACCTGTTGAAATCTATGAACAGTTTCATGCTGCGGCTGGGGAGGTACCGGAGCAGGGGGATGAAGTCGGCGGGGTTGCCAGCAGCTGTCACTTCAATGAAGTCCTCGGTGGAATTCACCAGGCGGAGCAGCTCCTGGTCCTCGTGCTCGTAGCGCTTCCCAAAGCACATGGCACAGATCACGTTGGCCACCGACACCACCAGGTACCGGTAGGGCTCAAACCTCTTCTCCTCCTCCATCAGCTGCAGGAACTTGCTGACGAGGTACTCGGCCTCCTTGGAGACGTGCTCCTCCAGCAGGCAGCTGCACGACGACGTGGGGCTGGGGGCCACCGAGAAGCTCTTCAGGGCGCTCTGGGCCAGCTTCCTGCGTGCCCTCCACACCTCCCCGGAGTCGGGGCTGAACGTCAGGCTCTGCCCGTCCGTGATAAAGCGGAAGCTGTAGAGGTCGGGGCGGCCCATGAAGTCCTCTCCTTGCTTGACCAGGGCTTGGCGGATGGTGTCCAGCCCGCTGAGCACCAGCACGGGCCGGCTGCCGATGCGCACCTGCATCACGTCCCCGTAGCGCCGGCTCAGCCGCGTCAGCGCCAGGTGCGGGTCCTTGCGCAGCTCCAGCACGTTCCCCAGCACGGGAATGCCCCGCGGGCCCGGCGGCCTCCGCAGCCCCGAGGGCACGGGCTGCTGCTGCAGCCACTGCAGCACCGCCAGCACCAGGCAGAACGCGGCGGCCGCCAGCAGCACCTCGGTGGCCGACACCGCGCCGGGGCTCCCCACCAGCGACATCACAGCCTTCAGCATCGCCGCCGCCACGGAGCAGCCCTGAGGGAGCCAAGAGCGGGGAGGGGAAGAGCCGCGATCAGCGAGGGGCTCCGTGCTGGGGCTGCTCCTGACGCCGCGACACGGAGCGACAGCCCTGAAGCGGCTCAGGGGACGGAGCTGCCCCCGCAGCGCTGGGGGTTTCCAGCGGCACAAGCTGCAGACCCGGGAAGGCTCCAAACACACCCACCCATCCCTTACGGGGGCCCTCAACTGCCTGAGCCTTCAGTGATACCCCTTTCCCCACAGAAAACCCAAACTCCCGCTGGCACTGCCATGGTTCCTGCCCAGGGAAGATAGTCTTGTAAAACAAGGCATGGAAAACTGCAGCAGAGCAAATCCCAGGGAAGCAGGAGGAGAGGAACAGCAGCTCCTCCGTGAATGTGGTTCCAGGGCTACCAAACCCATCAGGAGTTACAGCCAAGAGGATGGACCTGCTGGCCACAGGATTGAGGGATTTAGGGAGCAGCGATGCCACAGGGCTGCTCTGTGAGAACACACAGCCCACTGGGTGAGCAGGGACACCCAAACATGACCTTCCTGGTCCTATATCCATGTTAAACCTCCCCCAAACACACAGGCTGCCTCCTACCTGCAGGTCCTTGGGTTGTTTTTTACTACCCGGGGCTCCCGGCAGAGATTGACACCGGGAGCAGCGGGGAATCCTCCTCTGTCTCCTAAACCTTCTTCTCCTATCACCTCGTTCTCCTCGGCCTGGTCCTTCTTCTCCCGCCACCTGGAAGTCCACGGGTCTCTAAGCTCCCTGCACCGCGGGGTATTTATCCCCCGAGGGACCGGATACACCAAAAGTCCTTGGTAATAGCTACCCATTAACAACCGGGGCCGAGCCTGCCTGGAGCCTGCCCAAGAAGCCTGGCAAGAGCCTTTCTCCCCTCCAACAGGCTCTGGGGCATGGATGGTGACTGCTCCTCCTGGCCATGGCCCTGGAGCCTGCTGTGGGCAGACAGAAGGGGGTCCCTAGGACAGGGAGAAAAAAGGAGGTCCTTAAGCCCTGCCTTGGGATGTAGGACATGCTGTCAGCATCGCTTGCCTATGGAATTTGGGTACCAGTACTTCCCCAAAAAACTTTTCTGGGTTGGCCAGGCTGTTCCCAGCAGCCAGAGAGGACTGTCACCTCCACGGCACTCTGGAGGCGCTGGGAGCTGCAGGCTGTGAGCGAGGGGACACGTTTGTGACAAGGCATCACAGCCGTCCGCATCCATCCGTCCGTCCCTGGCGAATCTCCCGGCAGGTCCGCTGTCCCGGGCGTGGTGGCGGCAGGATCATCCGGGCCAGGGGCAGAGCCAGGCTCAGGTTAACGATTGGCCAGGTTTGCGTGAGAAGGCGGCTGGCTCGCTTCCCCCGGCTCCTCCGGGGCAAACAGGCAGCGAGGAGCGGGAGGAGTGGCGGGGCAGAGGGGAGGAGGTGAGCCCGGCAGATAGGAGAGGTGAAGGGGCAGCACGGGGCAAGGCTGGGGCAGTTCATCCCCCCAAAGCACTGGGTGACACACGACAGGGAAATGCTCGAGCCAGCGGGGCTGCTTCTCCAGGCGGGGCAAAATTCAGGGGAGTTTGGGAAGTGCAGCTGGGATGAGCAGGAATGGGCCAGAGCTTGGGGGTTTGGCCCGAAAGTTCCTTCAATCTTTGAAAATTCCTGTGGGAATTTGGCCCAGGTAAAAGTTGAGCTAATATTTAATAAAGCCTTTCAACATCTGGTCTAATCGGGCTCGTTAATAGCGATGACGCCGTTCATTAATGTTTGGCAAGAACAGTTACAAAACGGCGGCTGCTAATATTCCTGCTGATAATTCCCAGGAACGCCGCAGCCCTCCCAGCCCCGGCAAGACCCTTGGGAACGCTTTTGGGGAGGCAGGAGCAGAGCTCGTCCGGCGGGCTGGATCCTGCCAGCACCTCCCATCCCTGTGGATCTACCCGGATCCATTGCATGGGGTCGGGTTAGGGCTGGGGGGTTGAGTGACATTAAACAAGCATTTCAGACCTTGTGCTGACGCTGAACCCCCCCACTCCTCACCCATCACTTCCCAGAACTCTGGAGAAGCTGGGGAGAGTCCCGGAGAGGTACCCCAGGACCCTCTTCCACCCCTTCCCAGCCCTCCCCGGTGGCTGCCAAGCTCTGCCAGAGCAGGGTGCCTCCTGATGAGAGCAGCTTAAGAGCGGCTGCCTTGCGTGCCAGGCAGCCTCACCCCCCAAAAACATCCTTAAAACACTCTCCAAACATCCTCACACCCGGCCGCCGCCCCTCGCTGACCTGCGGACCCCCGGAGCTGCCTGGGGACAGCCCGAGGGACGCTGCCCCTACTGGGTGTCGTTGTCCCCTCCGAGGGTCACCATCCCGTGCGTGCAGGGACAGGCGGAGCGGCAGGGTGACGGGGCCCGCAGGCACGCGTGGCACGGCGTGAGTGGCATCAGCACGTGCCCGCACACGAGGGACACGGAGCCCGCGGGACACCGAGGGTGTTTACACCCCCGAGCCTGTCCCTGCACAGGGGGATGCGGCTCCGTGCGTGCAAGGCGCGTGTGCCGCCTGTCCGTGCGGGGACGCACCTGTGGAGGTGTGCGGGGACACGGACACGCGCGGGAGGGACGTGGGGACCCTGGGACAGACGCGCAGAGAGTGGTGCGAGGTGTTGTACGAGGTGCCTCGGTGCCAGAGACACCCCCGGCCGGGCTTTACGGACACCCTGACAAGTGTCCCCAGCCGCGGGGCATATTTGTGACATTTGCGGTCAGCCCTGCAGTGCGGGGCACGGCTCGGTGTCGCCTGGCTCTAAGAGAGGCATTTCGGGTGGCACGGCTGGGACCTCCCCACTTTGCACTGCCCTCTCTCCCTCTTCTCGAGGCTGGAAAGGGATGGGATGACCGTGTCCTATCGAGGGGACACAAATGACAGGGGCACTGCTGTCCCCTCGCAGGCGGTGCGGCATCCTGTGGCAGAGTGCACCCCTGTTTTCACCGACGGCTGTCCCCAGTGCTGGGGACCCCCTACAAGCCCCCCAACCCCCAGCCAGCCGTGGGGGGAGCTGATCCTGAGCTGCTCCGGCGCCGCCTTGACCCCGGGCCAGGCTGCTGGACGTGAGGCCACCGCCCTGGTCCTTTAAAAACCATTTCCCCCCCCACCCACCCATAGCG
>VXBB01005920.1:6516-19198 GCA_013399915.1 Illadopsis cleaveri
AAAAAAAAGCAATCTGGGGTGCCCAGAAAGAAAATCAAGTCTAAATAAATAAATTATATGATACATAATTATCTGACGTGAGTAATTGATTTTGTCCATAGAACTGAAGCCTGTAAAGGTTCTGCTCTACAGAGCTCAGCTCTACTGATAAAAAGTAATGCAATCTGAACTGGTGGTTTGATGCAAGTGAAATCTTTTCATGTCTTTTGGGATATATGTAATTGTTTAACTATGTAATAAAAAACAGGTGGATATTAGACTGATTTAATGGGGGTGATGAAGAAGTAGAGGAGACAAAAAGTTTGACCAAGTACATATATCCCCATATATATGCATGTATATAAGCATGTATATACAGATGCTATTTTCTCTCTGTCATGAACTTTATATTGGATTGTTCATTTGAAGAGACTAGTCAAGTCAGTGTCTAATACCATAGCTTTGTTGTTGGGCTTAGCTGATCTAATTAGTTGTCAGTGAAAAGGTGATTCTCTCATTACTCTGAATATTATAGGTGCTTGTGGTTATGAGCACACAGGTAGGTTACATCCACTGTCAGTGTCAGACCAGTCTTAAACTGACTTAAATGCATATGTGACCTGATTGGATAATTAGCAAAATTATAGATAGTTTGATCCTATCGCTCTGAGAGAGTGGAAACCCATCATGTCTTCTGAAATAAATAGGAATGTCTGACAAGGATCAGAGACAAAAAAATCACACTATGTTCCACTCAGTTTAGGCTGTAAATTTTATAATAGCCTGATTTACGGCCTGTGGAGTTCAGGATTGATTTATTTCCTGCAGTGTGCTTACAATTGTTGTTAAACTCTGACTATGCTGTCATTTAGGTAACAGCAAGCTTTTCAACCCAGTAGGGAAAAATGGATAATGTGTGTTGGTTTCTTGTAGTCAGAGGGCTAGATTCAATGACTTAAAAAGTAAATGTGCTAAAGTATTTTATTTTCACCTTTTTTTTTCTCTCCATTTTTGTTTTTTCTTTTTCTTTCTTAGTCCTGTCAACAGCTTCTAACAGAAACACAAGAAGAGTACGTGGAAACTGTTTCTATGTTGCTCTGTTACTTAAGGAGAACACATTATCTTCTTGATTTAGGTAGAGAACTTTGCCCCTGAGGTTTTTCCATGGACCTCATACGCACACAAAGATTAGTTTATATTGAGATTTGTTCCTTTCAGGATGGACTTGTGCACCAGGGATGTTTCATGCTTGGTTTTCAAAACCAAAACCTTTCAGCATGTCTTTTCATAAGTAGTATTAGAATTGCTAGTCAAATCCAAAATGTTTATCTGAACAATCCTGATTGAATAGGACAAACAAATGTCTGGGGAAAGATTTTATCTGATACAGTAGCTCTGTAGTCTAGATCTCTGTGGGTATTCTGGTCAGAAGTGCAATTAAGACAGTTGTTAGCATTCTCTCTCTTTGTAAAGGTTCTTAGCATTAACAACCAAGATCTTTCTCAAATGGCCAGAAAAATCCATCTGCCTTAAGAGGAAACTCCCTGTTAGTTCCAAATTATGAAGAAAGCTGATATCTTTGCAGCCATAAAGTCAGCTTCATATGTAATGCACCCCACAATTCCCCCAGCTGTCGGCTGGCATGATAGCTATCAACATAATCACTAGACATGCTCTGTGGCTTTGACCCTTTCCTGCCCTTTATATAGGAAAGTATCTGTTCCATGAGCTAATGATCAGACACAGATAATGAGGCTTTCCTTACCCCAGAAAACTACTTCAAGGCTGTCATGCTCTCCTAAGGGTCTCTTTATTCCTAATACAGCCCCTGCTTCCCTCAAAACTAACAGAGCTTTGAAGTTTTGCTGCTGCTTTAAAAACCAAAAGTTGAGCGTTGTTTGACCAGTTACTCCAGAAGTGACACCAGGCAATTGAATCTTCAAAAAAATGACTAACTGGCTCCAATATACTTGTAGTAATGTTCAAAGCCTTCTCTCATCCTGGTAGCCGTTTTCATTTTTTCTAGTTTTTGAAAGGTTTATGCATTGCAGTCATTGGATGACATGGCCAGTCATAGTTATTTCCATAGTACTATGTAATTTTCTGCTATTTCTCCTTTTAATTTATTACAGAAGTCACAGAAATTCCGATGAGGCCTAAAAAAAAAAAAAAAGAAAAAAAGAGGCAAATATTCGCTACCACTATCACCAAATATGAATTCACAGAAGTCGTGGTACTGCATGTCATTTTGCAGATCTCATTAGAATTTCTCAAATCTGGGTTTCAAACTTTGGCTTCTGAATTCTTCTCTAGGGGAGTAAATTATTCTCATTTTCAAAGTTGCTGGGAGCTCAACAGGCCATGTTGATACCAAAATATTTTCTGCAATTGCTTCAGATTTGTATCAACTACTGTATTGCTTTGTAGGCTATATCTGGATGTTTTTCAGTGTAGTGGGACTTGAGTGGTTTTGGGATTTTGAGTTCCTGATATGAAATTAATATTTACAAATAACTGTGATTTTCTTTCACGGAATCATCCTTTAACTCAGACTTCTATTTTTTATTTTACAGTTCAAAGTACTCTTATTTCCAGTTACATTCCTGTTTCCTTCTGCTCTATTGATTTTGTGAGAATGAACAGGAGTAGAATCTGTGAATAAATGTTTGTGAGATGTTTATGAATAGTGGCTGGATGAGCTGCAGGAGAGGATGGAGTAGATTGTGAAGAGATGAGAAAGTTGGCCTTGGGAAGTTCAGAGTGAGGGAGAAATAGGTTTGCCTTCATTGAAGAGTCATGGGAATGGCTGTTTTCATCCTGAAATATGTATGCATAGTTGGAGGCAAGGAGGCTTCCAGTCAGTTTTGCAGAATTAGATGCAAACACCATGGTCTTTGCACCTTAAATGATGGTGTTTAGGATATGTTGACGTTTGTGGTAATCATATGATTCTTGTTGAATAGACTCGAAATGTTACACCACCTTGGATGATGGCATTTAGAGCCAACTAAATATTATTGTTATTATTTTATAGCCTGGTTATTTTATAGCCTGGCAATCTCCATCTCCAAGTGGCTGTAACAGTGGTTTGGAGGTCTGTTGAGATGATTAACTTAATTTCTGATTTTTTTTTCTTGTTATTAATTGTTGTTGAATCTTCAGTACAAAAGAAATTATGTGTTTATTTCTTTTGATTGCTCTGTGACATCACAGTGCATTGCAACTTGCGTTAATTTCTGGATTTTCAAACTTGTGAGTGGTATGAAGTCTGCTGCTTTGGAGAAGGCCTGTTTTCACACAGGTGCACCCCCAACCCTTTTACCATGAAAGATCGAAAGCTGTTGTGTTGGGAAAGTCAGAAGGCTCTTTGGGGGATTGTAATGGGAAGTTTTATTGAGGGGAATAGAGTAATGATCACTGTATGTTTGGCATATTTTCTGGGTTTTGATTTTTTTGGGTGGTTTTCCATGGAACATTGTAAACATCTATGCTTCCATAGCTCATCCTGCTTCCCTCTCTTCTAAATTCTGTTTGCTGTGTTCCTACAGCCTTTCACCTAACACTAAATGACTTCCCTGTAAATTACCAGTATGTTCAGGAAGCCATTGAATAATATGTGATTTAATCTAGTTTTGTGGAAAGGTTGGGAAAGAAGTGGCTTTTTGCAGAGACACTGATGATGATGGGTTTTTGTAGCTAGTTTAGGAAACCCTGCCTGAGGAGTACAGAATGAAGGTTGGAAGGACATTTGTCTGTGAGTCTGACACGGTCCCTGATGCAGGCTGACTTCAATTCAAGGCAGGAGCCTCTGCTCTGAATGTCCAGGCAGAGGTTATCCCACCAAGATTCCAGCTGCTCCATGGAGACAGATGGAAGCTATCCTGATAGAATAATTTACATTGAGGTAGAAGTCTAATCCAGGAAGTGTTACTCTGGTGAGAATCCTTAATAACTGCTTTAGCATTTTGTGTCTTCAAACATCATGGACAAATAAATTCCCATCTGCTGCTTACCTTGGGCCAACGCTGTGCTGTAAGTATTGCTTTAGTTTGAGTAACTACAGTGCAAAAATTGTAGCAGATTATTGTTAATATGGGTGATTTAAGACACCAACAAGTAGATTTAGGGTCTGGATGAGATTTTTTTTCCCATGTTTAAGGAATTGTCTGTGAACAGATTAATTAAGGTGACTGCTTTAAGGTGTTTTATTTTCTTTAACATTACTGCCCCCATATGGATATAGTCAGAACACGCAGTGGAGGTAGGGAAAGCATTTTGTATAATAAAGCAGTTTTGATTATTATTTTTTTTTTTGTTAACTCTGAACTCTCGGAGTTCAACTTGCTTTTTACTTGCTTGGTGCTCAAACAAAACAATTTATGACAAGGTAGGTGCTGATGCCCTTAAACAGATAATTTGAAAAGAAATGGCCTTTTGAGTAAGTGTAACTCATAAGTTTGCAAATGCACCTGTAGTCAGCAGGTTTCCTGGAAAGTTATCTTACTGCCAAATAGAGATTCAACACTTAAACTTTATTTGTAAGTGAATTCTTACATAAGTGTAGCTGCGAACTTCTAAAGTCTATTTGAATATTTTAAAAATAAAGTTCGACATGTTATCTCCAATTTTTGAATAATGTCATGTAGCTGGTATGTGCAAGTGAATTAAAGGTGATTTTTGTTAAAGCTCAGCATGGTAATCTGGAAGAAATACATGTTCTCGTTTAGTTTATGTAACTGTCATTTAAGTTAACTTTATTGCTAGAGTTCACTGGTTTCTGTGAGCAAGTACTAAAAAAAAGGGAACTCATCTTTTTTCCATCATTTTGTGTGGTTCACTGTGAAGTACTAAATTCTCAGTCCTGAACTGGTTGGATTGAAAGTTTATTTTTAACAAGCCCCACACAGTAAAATCCAAAAATAAGGAATTAATAAAGGTTTGCTATTGCCACAGCAGCATTTTTTTAAATGGCCATTTCCAGGCAACTAGGGGAACAGTTAAAACTTTTTTTAATCAGCTAAAGTGTTACAGTGTTGAGTGTTCTTTATTTATTCCAAGTAGCTCATTCAGTAAATTCTTTGAATGTCCCAAAGGGCTCTGTGTGGAAAGGATGTTTACAAGTACAAAGTCAGTGTTATAGTTACACTATATGCTTGCTTAACACCAGTTTGTTTTAAACACACTGATACAGGTTAGCATTTGTAACATTAACTTTATTAAGCACAGTGACGACACTTTGTAATCTTTAAAATATAGCCAGTAGTGGTTTGATTTCTGTTTTGGTGAAAAAATGCTTTTTGAATTCTTCTGCATTTTGAGACCATTAAAATGGTACTGGACAGCAATTTTTTGCTGCATACAGTATTGTCTTCCCCATTTGACATCAAGAAAACCTTTCATTCTCTTCAGCTGTGTGTGTGTAATCTGTTAAAACTCATTTTTCTAATGAAAATCATGATTTGACCTCTGAGGTGTGAATTTATTTTGGATAGTGTTTGTTCATTGTCTATAGGAGAAGGATTGGGGAAATGCAGGCATTTACAAACTTTTATATCTACAGTAGCCCTTTGTAAATACTACTGAATTATCATTTGATTAACTTGTTAATTTTTCAGATCTATGATAAGATTGAGGCTTTCATTTGCAATATTGGAATTAAACTAACTAATTACAGATATCCCCTTATTGTAAGAATAGCAAGCTCTGCATGATTGTCTGTTAGCAACACAAGTGTTTGTTCTCTTACGATGTTTAGCAATTTGCCTTTCAAACGGGCAGTGCTGCAAAGCGCCACAAAGATCAACAAGTCCTGTGCGTGACAGCGTACGCTGCTGTTCACTGTGAGGAACAGAAGAATGGAAACATTTTAAACTATGGGAAATGAAACAGAAGCTCAGCAACATATCATTCATGCCCTAATAGCCTGTTGATAATTAGGATATAACGTGGTTTAGCAGGAGTGATAGTATTTTAGGAAAGAAATTAGGTTAAAAGAATGTTTACTTCTGACCCCACTTTGCAGCCAGATAAGAATTAAAGTCATGCTCAGTCGTAATACATCTGCTGCTCTTCTGTGCCATTTTAGGGCAGATGTAAAAGTCAATTGCACAGAAGATAGTAGTAAAATGACTACAGAGAAAAATTAGCTGACACAGAATGGAGTGGAAGAACAGCTGTTGAAGTGAAGCTGAGTGACACACTCCTTGTCTTGTGCCTTATTTTCCATAAGGGAAAAAGCAAGATCCACATGGTCTGAGTTAACTGATTGTTGTGCAGCACCATTTCAGTGAATTTCTGAAGTGAGAGTAGAAAATACGTAGAAGATTCTTGTTCTATTACATTAACATTTATTGAAATGAAAAAACCCCCAACAAAATACTGCCCTAAAGCTTTGTTCAATTTCCCTTTGCTGCTGCTGAATTTCTTTTCATTTATGTTTTAATTAAATCTGTTTAATTGAAGAATGCATTAGAAATGCTATTTTCACATTTGGCTTACGGCATCAAAATGTGTACAAGATATCAAATCTGCTTTATTGATAATTTTTGTATAAATTTGAAATAGAAATAATGCTGTCACAGTAGGAACCTTATAGATGATAATTATTTGCTATATGTGACCTATATTTAATGATGGCCATAAAACTTCTGTTACCAAAATTGAGTTACAAATCAGATTTCTCTAAAGTATTTGCCACACTGTAAAAGTAAATGGTACCTTCAAAACTTAATTGTATTACAGGCTCAGAAACTCAGCATAGTCAAGAAACAAAACCAAAAGGGCAAGTGTAGGACAACATGTCTGTAAGAGTACGGGGGATGTTGATGGGTCAAAAGTGAAAATATTACATGTTCTTGAGGGGCTGGCTACATTTGAAGAAGAAAAGATGAGAATAAAGATATTTGGTATGTTGGGAATAATACTGACTTGCAAAAGAACATGAGACATGAAAAGAAGCTCTTGGATAACAGAATGGATGGAAGGAAGATTAAAACTCGCAGTAACTTTGCTTAGAATTAAAAAGATGTGAAACACAAGTGATTATATCAGTATATAAAGAACATAAATTAGTTATGCCTTAAGAACATATTTGAAGCTTTGATTCGGGGATCCAACCTGTAGATGTTGCTATACAGTTAAATATTTTGAGTGGATTTTGAATATTTGATTTCCACTATGACCAGCAGTGTTGCCAGAGTTTTCCATGCTATAATTTTTCACTGATTCTCCCAAACTTAACAAAGGACCAAAAGATAGTGCTAGGCGGCTCCATTTAGCTCATTTCAGTCTTACTACTCTACCACATTCTTGTGGAGAATCTCTTACAAAAATTTAAAAGGAAAAAAAAAGGCCCCCAAGCAAGCAAGAAAACTCAGGCCTCTTCTGTTGTCCCATCCTCTAAAACTGGTGTTTTGCTATTTACTGCTATTTTCCACTGTGTTCTTTAGTGTCACCATAGGACCAACAACTTGCAACAAGACATGATATGTGTTGGTGCTTTTTGTCCCCAAATACAGATAAAATTTTTATTCACTCCAACAAAGTAATTGTTGTAGCAGAAATTTTGCAGCACATTACAAATACATGGAGGTTGAATGTGTTCCTTGGTAGTTCCCCAGCAGAAGTGACAGAGTCCTCCTCCTTTATTTGGAGCTTTGGTAGGGCACCACAGGGTCCATTTTTCTGTCCATGTAGCACCAGAGGGCACTGCTGGGTCTCTTTAGGGACCCATGGTGTCTGTCTGTGCCTGGGAGAGAGTTGATGGTTATAGAGGAAGCTATATTTTTTCATAGCCTATTCTCTGAAAATACTTTTTCTCCTTCTTGACTCAATAAAAGATCTAGAAAAAAAATTATAGAAGATGCATCTACTATGTTTTGGTGTACGTGTGTTTCTTCCTCCTCTCCCTTCCATTTTACCATGGCAGCATGTCTCATGCATTCCTTCTTCAGGCACCTAAAGTATAATTCATGGGCTGTCACTTAGGATCCATGGTATCCACATTAATCCTACATGATTAAACAGTATTCATGGAATTCTGTGTGTCAACTCGATGCTTCCATTAGACAATATGAAAACTGTGATGTCTGTAAAAAAATAATATATTTATAAAGGGAGACTGTAGCTTCTCTCAGTATTTAAAATCTAATTTATCAAGTTACACTATATGCTCACTTTGTAATGACAGAATAAAGAGGGAAAGGTTCTTCAAAAATCACCATCTGCTTGTGTCTTCAGCTTAAAGAACATTTACAAACATTTTGCAGTAATGGAAAATACTTTAAAGACATTCAGAACTGTAGGCTGTTTCTGAATATGGCAGTAGTGACAGGAAAATAAACTTTGATGTAATACTGATATACATTACATTCGAACTTTATTATTTAACTCTTCTATACTGAAACTTTAGTACCATGAAGTTTCTTCCCTTCAAACAGCTCTCTGGAGGTAGGGCTGATTTGGGCTAATCTGCCATAGGCACTTTGCAGGCACCCTATCAATTATGTGTGTGTGTCAGCATGAGACAGCTGCTGGTACTCAAGGGGGAAAGATCCTGCACAATTGGTCTGTGCCAGCATTCTCTGGTGGAGCTGGGGGCTTGGGAGTTGAGGGCATAGCCAGACCAATCCAGAAGGATGGGCTAGTTCTGCTGGGAGGGGCTCAGAGCTGTGTGTATTGGTTCTTCATCCATGGGGGATTGTCATCCCTTTCCTGAATGTGATGATCTCTTCTGACGAGAGTCTTTGCTACGGCTCTTTGCATATCCTGTCAGAATGGGGATATATACATAATTTTGGAGGAGTGTTTTAAATAGAGTTATGTCTTCAGTTAGGAAAAAACAAAGAATCAAAAAGAAGTCTGTATCTCAACATTTCTAGATATTACAGCAATACTGGTATCTGTTACATTAAAAACTGTCTGTAGAATATGTTAGAGGAGTTGATGCTAAGTGGTTTTGTGATACTGAGAAGAAACTATTGTTCTTCTATAGGGTAATACAAGACTGAATTAATTTGTGATTTTTATTAGTAAATGGTTATGTATTTGTAAATAGGGTATGGATTATCCCCACAGTGTTATTATAATAATCACAGTATTTTATTATACAAAATGTGCTGCACATGGAATACCTGTTGTTTAAAACATTAGCTTTAAAATACTGTCTTTTTTTCANTAATATACTTTTAAATATATATCTTTATATCTAAATATCTGTTTTATATTTAAAACTATTTGACTTGATTGCAGCTTATGAATACACATCTAGGACAGATACAGAAGAATCACAGTTTAAGTGAGGTTATAACATCTTGCCATCCACGTTTACTTTAAATTGTAGTCTTTTGAAATCAGCCACATTTGCTTTCTCACAACTCAGTTTCATTCACATTTAAATATTGCTTTTGTGTTTTCTTTCATTCTGTGCTTCCGTGGTTGAATTAAAACTATCATACTGTTTATCTTTTATCATTTGTAGAATTATTTCAGATATGGAGCATCTTTTTCTTAGTGTCTGGGAGTGCTAATAAAATTCAGGTTTAGCCTGTTTTAATCGTAAGCATCCACTGAAATGTGTTATCCTCCTCTTCTGCAACTGAATGTATTGACACATGAAAAGAACTAGACTTTTCAAAATTACAAATCCTTTAGGCTGTTAAATAATCTTTCTTGTAAGTTTGTAAATACACTACAAAATTGTTGAAACAGAAAATTGTAATTCAGGTTGTGATAAAGATTTGGTGCTGTGCAGGAGGATGTTCTGAATTGTCTGGAAAAGATTAATGTAGAATGTGGCATAAAATCATCTGTGTTAGAGTATGTAAGGGTGTTAGGAACAGGTGCTTTTAATGAAAAAACTGAGGACGCTGTCGGGTCTTCTAAGGTTTGACAGATGCAGACACAATGTAAACATGCTCTCATGACCACTAAGCAGCACGAAGAGGTGCTTGCTTATGCAGTGTACTTTGCCTATTCTGTGACAATCCAGACAGGAGCATTCCACCTAATAGTACAAGAATTTAGAGCAAATTCTGTTAAAATAATGTGCTTCCAGTATGTCTGTAACTGTAGCAGACTGCTGTTGTGAGTGTCCCGACATGCATACTGCAAGCACAACTGGACTGATATGAATAGAAGTTATTTTCCATAAGTTAAGGAGATACTCAAGTTAGTTAGTGTGTAAAAACAACTTGGATATTCCTAGCTGTCAAGGACATGTAATTATTTTTTGACAAATTCTCTAGATACTAAGAAAAGATGAAAAAATCTTTTCTTTACATTTATCTGTAAAATAAGAACATGAAGTAAAAAACTTCTAAGGTTGTCATATTCACTATTTATCTGGTTTTCTTTTGGACTGGAAAGAGCTAAGTAAACAGAGTTATTCTAAGCTATCTTGTCATGTTCTTCAGTCGGACACTGTAGCATGTAGCTTGTCATTCCCGAGATAGCTGAGCATGGACTAATATCCACTGAAAATCTATGTGTTTTTAATAGCCTTTGGATTTGGTATAAATTTACATAAAAGGAGAATGCAGCTACGCAGCAGCAGTGTCAAAGCAGATAAAGTTTATTCTACGTGAAATTTATGATGTGGTAAGGAGGAAGAAGCAATTGAAAGACAGCAGGTATGGTATTGCTGTTTTTGTTAGCAGTGTTTATCAGCTGGTGTTCTCCTAAACCCATGACTTAATGAAGCTTTAAAATTACTAAGTGCATGAACTAAGAGTTTTGTTTGAATGACAACTGCATACTTAAAATGCATATACTTCAGTAACTTTTTAAGTGGCCTTTAAATGTTCTCACAATTCTCCCCTACTCGAAATCCCAACCCAAATGCCAAGTGTCCACTTAGTATCACAAAATATAAAGCTGTAGACAGGCACAGGGCTTTATAAACATCTGTATTTTATTCCTGAATTCTGTTTTTTACATGCAGTGTTATAATCGTAATAAAGGACTATGAGGTTAATGAGCTGGGGAAGAACCGGCTGGTCAGAATTATTTCCCTTAATAACTAGAAAAGATGAAGTAAAGTCCTCTAGCTTTCTTTTCTCTTCCAGGTACAGAAACACCATCGTATGCTCGCTGTTATGTTCACCTCTTGGTTTTAGAACTGGCACCTCTCCAGCCCCAGCACAGAGATGCAGCTCTGACATATCTGGATTAGCAAATGATTTGTTTAGATAGTGCTATGGTTACATGGTAGGGACCCCATAGGGCCCCAACATGTGGTGTCAGGCAGAAAATTTAAAATTGCAGGGCGTATCTAAAGCATGGCTATAAGTAAGTGTTCCTTTTAATGTTTCATTACTTAGAACTCTCTTCACTTATTTTCTCACTGTTTTTATCTGATTGAATTTCTTTTTTATTCGTTTTAATAGTCTGACTTGTGCACCAAAAAATGCAGGAAAACTTGATCTAAATAGTTTTTACAGGTATGTTTTTTGCTGATCTATAAAATATGATGCAAGAGCACATACCACTCTTTTGGAGCACATCCCCAAAAGATCTGCTTAGAAAATTAGTATTCTGAAGACAACATGATATATTGTCAGCCATCTGCAGTAATATTTGCTTTGTAAATAAACTCAGTGTTCTTATAATGCCTGTGCAGATGTTTTATACAGTTTACTTAACACTTCTTTTGCTAAAAATCTTAAGTGAGGTTTGCAAAATCATAAAGCTGCAGTGTGGAGCTTACTGCCAAAATTATACGAAAGGTTACATGTTTCTGTTTATTTGTAACATCTCTTGCAGAAGACACTGTAAAAATGTGAAAGCTGGTTTCACTTAAAAATCAGTTTTTCAAGGCAACGTATTTAAAAACTCCCACTGTGACCTAAATGTATGACAGCAGCTTTCTACACTTCTAGTAGTTAAGAGATGCAGTTTTGTAATTTTCCTTACCTGTGAGTTTCCAGTGCCCACATTGAGAAGTTTATGTACTTTTTAAACACAATAATAATTTTTAAGATAATAGCCATCTAGACAGTGTTGTTGATATTTTCAGTGAAGAAAACCATTTACACAAGCCCCAAAGTGAAAGTAAAATTCCTATTCTCCATCTAGTTAAGCATGGACTTAAACCACTAACTTAATTAAACAACATTTTGGATTTATTAATCAAAATGTATGTAATCAATTAAAATGTAACTTAAGGTTTTTTTAAAAAAGCTTAGCAGTGGTGAAAGAGGTTAAAAAATGGATTTGAAAATAAGTGTGTTTACATAATACAGTGAATGCTTTAATATATATTAAGCGTAGTTAATAAAACTCAGATTATCTATAATTCAGAAATACTAGTTAGCCTCTCTTAGGTCCACATGAGTGGGGAAGATCCATAAGTCTCAACACCATGTAAGAATGTGTATTTTAACTTGAAGGAAAATAAGGTTATTGTACTAGGTGTTTCAGTTTTTTGGATGCCTCATGTTTAGCATGAATCTTTATAAACACTTACTGTAGCAGCTGACTTTAATTATATGTTCCTAATTCACAAACATAATGGTATTGAGAAGAATAGCTTCTATGTCAACTAAACGATGATTTTGTAAAAATAGTAAATGTTAAATAACCATCTCCCTGTTCACTGCTGGTAGAAATGAACTGCACATACTTTGGCTTTGTTTGCAGTTTTGTGCATTAATTTCTGATGTGAAAAAACAAAGTTACTTTTTCTGCTGGCTGTGTTGGAAGCTCA
>VXBB01005920.1:21195-276974 GCA_013399915.1 Illadopsis cleaveri
ACATATCTGGATTAGCAAATGATTTGTTTAGATAGTGCTATGGTTACATGGTAGGGACCCCATAGGGCCCCAACATGTGGTGTCAGGCAGAAAATTTAAAATTGCAGGGCGTATCTAAAGCATGGCTATAAGTAAGTGTTCCTTTTAATGTTTCATTACTTAGAACTCTCTTCACTTATTTTCTCACTGTTTTTATCTGATTGAATTTCTTTTTTATTCGTTTTAATAGTCTGACTTGTGCACCAAAAAATGCAGGAAAACTTGATCTAAATAGTTTTTACAGGTATGTTTTTTGCTGATCTATAAAATATGATGCAAGAGCACATACCACTCTTTTGGAGCACATCCCCAAAAGATCTGCTTAGAAAATTAGTATTCTGAAGACAACATGATATATTGTCAGCCATCTGCAGTAATATTTGCTTTGTAAATAAACTCAGTGTTCTTATAATGCCTGTGCAGATGTTTTATACAGTTTACTTAACACTTCTTTTGCTAAAAATCTTAAGTGAGGTTTGCAAAATCATAAAG
The DNA here is from genome assembly GCA_013399915.1 of Illadopsis cleaveri. NCBI lineage: Eukaryota > Metazoa > Chordata > Aves > Passeriformes > Timaliidae > Illadopsis > Illadopsis cleaveri. The sequence continues at coordinate 21,727 of VXBB01005920.1, forward strand.
CTGCAGTGTGGAGCTTACTGCCAAAATTATACGAAAGGTTACATGTTTCTGTTTATTTGTAACATCTCTTGCAGAAGACACTGTAAAAATGTGAAAGCTGGTTTCACTTAAAAATCAGTTTTTCAAGGCAACGTATTTAAAAACTCCCACTGTGACCTAAATGTATGACAGCAGCTTTCTACACTTCTAGTAGTTAAGAGATGCAGTTTTGTAATTTTCCTTACCTGTGAGTTTCCAGTGCCCACATTGAGAAGTTTATGTACTTTTTAAACACAATAATAATTTTTAAGATAATAGCCATCTAGACAGTGTTGTTGATATTTTCAGTGAAGAAAACCATTTACACAAGCCCCAAAGTGAAAGTAAAATTCCTATTCTCCATCTAGTTAAGCATGGACTTAAACCACTAACTTAATTAAACAACATTTTGGATTTATTAATCAAAATGTATGTAATCAATTAAAATGTAACTTAAGGTTTTTTTAAAAAAGCTTAGCAGTGGTGAAAGAGGTTAAAAAATGGATTTGAAAATAAGTGTGTTTACATAATACAGTGAATGCTTTAATATATATTAAGCGTAGTTAATAAAACTCAGATTATCTATAATTCAGAAATACTAGTTAGCCTCTCTTAGGTCCACATGAGTGGGGAAGATCCATAAGTCTCAACACCATGTAAGAATGTGTATTTTAACTTGAAGGAAAATAAGGTTATTGTACTAGGTGTTTCAGTTTTTTGGATGCCTCATGTTTAGCATGAATCTTTATAAACACTTACTGTAGCAGCTGACTTTAATTATATGTTCCTAATTCACAAACATAATGGTATTGAGAAGAATAGCTTCTATGTCAACTAAACGATGATTTTGTAAAAATAGTAAATGTTAAATAACCATCTCCCTGTTCACTGCTGGTAGAAATGAACTGCACATACTTTGGCTTTGTTTGCAGTTTTGTGCATTAATTTCTGATGTGAAAAAACAAAGTTACTTTTTCTGCTGGCTGTGTTGGAAGCTCACAGCATTGTTTGAAAAGAACAAAACAATTTTTGTAGTGAAATAGTATGGAAATCTTGATATCTCTAAGGATATTCTGAACGTTGTCTTTCACTGATTTTTTTTTTTTAATGATACTTCATGAAATTTATACTGTACTGTGCCGTGAAGATTTAAACATCACCTTTAACTTAATTCCTTGATTTTTTTCCCTTTTTATGGACTTTAAGGACATGTTTATTGACTGTCTGTTGGTAATCATGGTGACATTCATTAAATTGTTGAGACAATTACTTCAGTAATTCAGAATTTTTATTACATTTACCTGGAAACCTTAATAAATTGAAAGATTATTTCAATTAATGAAAATACTTTAAAATACTCCAAAAAGCCTTCAGTCATAAAGACAGGAGGATAAACAGCCTCCTCCAGTATTACTTGTATTGGTGTTGCTTCCTTGCTTTTCTGACATTTTCAACATTAAGTGCTTAATCTCTGTAAAAGACCTGTGGTATGCTTTCCTCTGCCCAACTAAGATTCTTCTTTAATCTGTACCTGCAACATTCGTAGTGACCATTGCCATTGTCTATAAAGTCTGAATTACTGTACATTTCTAGTAACATAAATACTAGTTTAGGAAATTATCAAATAATTAGAGAATATATGATATAAATTCTTCATTGTAACTGTGATGGTATTCTGGAAGGGGATAAAATTGATACCAGTAAAGGCACAATTTTGTATTTAATGTAGACATGACTGAGTCTGGGATTAATAAATAACTGTCTGTTTTTAGATTTTGTTTATTTATCAGAAGATTATACAAAGAAAAGCTATTTATTCTGATGAGTTTACTAGCATCCCAGATGAACGTTAGAGAATTAATAGAAAAAACTGCAAGTTAAAAATCCAGATTGTGCTCTGTTCATTGAATATGCTCATAGGTAAATTCAGTCAGAATTTAGAGAATTTCACAATATGCAGTAACAGGGCATTTTTTTCTTGGTATTTATGCTGTATGGGTGATTTTCAGTCAATAGTACTCTGTATATCTTGAAAAGCACCTCCAATATGTCATGCAGTTACCTTGAAATCTTCTTTCTGAAATATTTTGAAACTAAAATACATTCCCAAGACTTTCTGAAGATGGCTCCCCTTTTGTAGGTGTGAATAGAATTATTTATACATTTGAGATGTTAGTTCTTGCCTATTTGTGTCTTGGTACAACCATTTCAGTGTATGTGGAGATCTCATCTGTCCTCTCTTCTTTCTTACATATAGGTTTCATAAGTTGATTAAGGCTTTTTGGTTTTACATGACAGGTGTAAGTCTATCAAAGTGGTACTGTAAATCTCAAATTATCTTTAATGAACTTGTGGCTTTTCTTTCAGATTTGGAATTAGGTTAGTATGATATTAGTAAGTGTACCTCTAAAATGTAAATGGCCTTATTTATGTAAACTAGGTACACATTTGAGGAAATAGTTTTGTGATATGTGTCTACTGTAGTTCACGAATACTTTTGAAAGCAGTGCCTACGCAGATAACAACTGCAAAAAGGACCAGGAGTGACTGTCCTTTAGAAAATTTAGGCATTTTTTGTTCATAGTTCCTGTTACTTGCATATCTTTCCCACCTAGTAACCAAGCACCACAAATTTTGTATTTTTCAAAGTTGTTTGTTTTAAAGAAAACATTTGCTTTCGACTTGAGCCCTGTGTGTCAAGTTTCTGTTGAAGTGCACATATTAAGAAAAGGAAAAAAAGAAGGTAATGGCTGACTGCCTGTGTAACTTTACCTACCTTGCAGTGTCATGACTTCAGCAGTATAACACACTGTGGCTATTTTTATTCAGGCTCATTGTTTGGCATTTAAATGCTATTTATTTCAGCCTTGAATCACTGGCATAGAGCATGAAGTTTTAAGCAATAGAAAGGAATACATGAATTAATTAAGACTTCCTATTTAGAAGAGATATATATAGTTTTTTGTTCTTCCTTTACTTACATTACTGCTACAGAAAAGCACAGCCTTCTGTGGAATTTCTACTGTAAATCTTGCATGCCTTTCTAAGTTACTTTCATTTTCCTCAGCCTCTCTGCCTGTGGATACATTGTTTTTATTGAGCACCTCAGAAATTATGTAAAATCATCTATGTGTTTTCTGTTGCCTCTGAGAAGCTGTAATGTTTAAAAAAAAAGAAAACAGAAGCCACAGCTGTATATTATTCAAATTACTTTTAAAAGGAGGTACATGAGGGATCTACTGCTGAAAAGATTTCAGCTTTTTAACTTAAAGTGCAAGACCAGTTGGTATCCATAGTCACAACACTACAAATGTTCAACTGCTAAAGAAGGAATGAAAATAGCTCCCTTGATGCCCCGTTGGCATAGGGAAAAAATCCTGTTGCAATTCCCAAAAGCATACTGCAGTAAGAAATTGCAAAATACAGTTTTGGCAGATAATACTGAGGTGTTTATAAATGCAGAAGCTGAACTGTATTAAGAAACACAGCAATTTTCAGAGAATTTGCTAGTTTTAGTTTAAAATCCGTATTTTAAAAATCTCTAACTGAATGTTCTATTGAAAATCACTTAGAAGCAGCTGTATTGAGGCATTACTTACTTTAACCAGATCATTGGCTCCTAATCTTCTTAAAATGTTGTGTCACAGTTGAAGAAAAGGTTTGGTAGCACTCTACCAATCCAGTCATAGAGAGGGAGGATGCAATTCTGTCACCAGTGTGGTAGCATACATTGTGGTGCACAGTTAACTGCCTAAAGGTCATAGAACTAATAATTTGTAAATTTAGTAAGCTTTGCTCTGCTGGTTTTCATAGTAGAAAACCAGCAGAGCAAGAGAGATTAGGCATTCTCGGCAGAGCAGAGATTATTAGGGATTCTGGCAGCTTAGTTAGGAGTAATTCATTTGGATCTTGACTGATATTGTTCTCTGCATTAATAGAGGTGATGGTATGTGGTCCTCTCTTCCCTGCTGGCTCATGGGTGATATCAAGTATTTCAGCAAATATCTATTTCCCAGGATTTCACAGTCTTGTAGCATACCTCAGCTGTTTTCTGCCTATTGTATCTTACATAGATTTATAGTCTATATATAGAATGATTCTGTATGACTAATTCTGTCAAATCCAGCCTATTTAAGATAGCTTTGAGACTTCTGCTCTGTCAAAATATTATTCCCCTCACTGAGTTGCGAAAGGTCTTTTCCCATTGACACGTGTTTTCTCAGTGGTTTGCCTCTCCATGGCTTTTTGGCCTTCAGCTGAAGCTCTCTGTGCAGAAGTTTCCATGGACTTTGGAGGGTTTTTTAATCAACTGTTCTGCAGAACAGTCTACAGAGATCAGAACTTGTTTGTGGCATACATGGAGACTCTGGTATCTTCATCAGTAACGTCAGTGTAAACAGCCTGTGAAGTGCACTTCTGGTGGTACTTACAGAATGACATTCACACTTATCTAGAATAATGCTGTGATAAAAAGCTACAAATAATATTGCCTTTAGAAGAGGTTCTGACATTGCAGCTTTTCTCTGAGGTCCACATCCAGGTGGTTTGGACCTGGAGGTTTTCAAAACTCATTTGCTTTGGAGCTGACTATAGTAAATAGGCAATCATTTAAAAATTATGAGAAGGAAGTAGTTTAACCAGTACGTGTGTATACTTCTTTATTTCTGTGCTTTCTGCTCTGGGATTTGGAGAATGTATCATGGATTTGGCATAGAACATAGAGTGAATCAGGGAGGATAAATACTGAATTAATGATATTGTGAAACAGAAGTTTTCAGGTTTGAATGCTTAAAACAGACCCTTTTGTCTGACGAGAGCTGGATGCAGTGTTCTGAATATCTGTGTACACAATGCATTTATGCAGTGGCATAGTTGATATTTTCTGTTTTATTGCTCGTTCCTTTCTTACTACTGAACATTGATCTAACGCTTTTCAGAATAAATAGAAGTGTTGTTTTCTTAGGCAAAGTAGTCAGCTCAGTTATCATTTACATGTGAAATTAAAATAGGAAGCAGCAATACCAGTAAGAGATGTGTGTTTATCTGTATTGAATCAGGTGGGATATTTGGGAGTTCTTGGGACAGCCCTGTTCGTGGTTACTCTGGATAACTCAACAGAGCTGATCACCACATTGATGTCCTCTGTTGGCTTGGGCAGCTCAGGTCCTTGCAGGGCTCTGCCTTCTTCCATAGTGAAAATTTCCATGTTTACCTATGACTGGTTTTTTTTCTCCTAAATAATTTGCCCTGTCTCAGACCAGTAACAGGACTTGAGGACATGGAATGAGCTGAGGCAGGGGAGGTTTAGGCTGGATAGCAGGAAAATGTGGGCATGGAACAGGCTCCCCAGGGAAATGGCCACAGCACCAAGCCTGACAGAGTTCAAGAAGTGTCTGGACAACATTCTCATGCACATGATGTGATTCTTGGGGTGTCCTGTGCCGAGTTGGGAGTTGGATTTGAGGATCCTTGTGTGTCCCTTCCAGCTTAGCATGTTCTGTGATTTATCTGTATAATTTTCTCTCTTTTCCCTTCTAGGTAGCCTGGTTTCTTTAAAAACCTGTGATGAAACAACTTGTGGAATTTGTGTAGGGAATTCCAGTAGACTACGTAACTATATCTCCTTTGTACATGTTGATTCTCTCAGAGAACATAGTATGTCTTACTTTAAATTTTTCACCATTTTTTTGCAGACTAGAATGTCATCCAAAAGTAATACTAGAGATTAAATGGAAGAAAGAATTTGTTGCCCATCTCCTCTGATTTCTTGTTTCAGTTCATAAAGGAAATAGCAAAATTCTTGATAAATTAAAAAATCCATATGATGATTTGTTTCTAATCTTGTTGACATCTGTTTTCAGTAGTTCCATTCCTTAGTATTACTGTATTTTACAAATGACACTAAAAACCTTTGTAACATGAAAAAATAGCCACAACAGCCTTTAAATTGGGACTGAGGAGGTCTCAGGTAGAGCGAACAAAAAATTAGGAAATTAACTCAAAATTTGTTCAGGGCTCCAAATACGTCCTACTTTAATGGAATGTAGTCTCCTCTTGATCCCGAGAGTAACTGTAAATGGTACTGGTTCCATACAGAAAATAGAAAGAAACAGCTTTGATGTTGCAACATGTGTCTGAATTAATTTTTCAGAGAGCTAAACAAGCTAAAATTGTCAAACCTCTTTTAGCATTTTGAAAACCTGGTCAGGAATGGTCAAGTCTTAGGACAGAGAGTCAGATTGATGATCAGATTTATAATAGTGGCTATTAAATGGTTTTCTAGTGGGACTTCAGGAGGAAAAGACAAAGGAGCCAGATTTTGGCAGAAGTCTTTGTAAACTGCTAGTTTGTGTTACTGAGTTTCTGCTTTCGTAGCAATGTGGCCATTAACGGCCTCTACTTGGAGTCAGTTTTGGCCACCCTGCAGTGTCTGACTGGAAACACAGCTCTCTGAGTGACTCAAATGTTGTATTTCCCCATATTCTTTTATGAATAAAACAAAGTCTTCTAAACACTTCATGTTTTCGAAAGCATTCAGATTTTCTTTACTTGCTGACAGTATGAAGTCCTTATAGTATATCCTTCCTTTCTGTCTGTTTAGTCCTTTCTGTCAGTTGAATTTAGAGTTCCTCATTTTCCTTTTATTTACAGAATAGTAAGTAGGATGGTTAAATATATAAACAACCTAAAAGTGAACAGGAGGAAATTATACTTGAGTGAGATATTCTTGCAATAAAAACATAGAATTAAGGAAGAGGTGCTGTGCAGCTCAGCATAGTAATATTGCCATTGCCTTTTCATAGAGATGATTCAGTAATCCTTTAAATAAAGCCGACATTTCTGTATACTACAGCTGCCTACACATTTTCTTTTTTTCTTGATCTTTACTGCCTATTAAACTGTTTCCCTGAATCCACATCACCATATTCTCAAAGAGAAATTAAAGTTTTGATCAAATGATTTTGGAAAAAAAGCAGCCTTTCAAGATAACTTTGTTTTTGTTTCAAAAACATGCAGCACACAAGTTAAATATGAATAACCCAGCATTTTTGTGAAAACTTCCGAGTCAGCATGTCACAAAGCTTTTCCTCAGTAAGAAAGACAAAATGCTAAATGGAATAAGTTTCATTCCTAACATCAGAGATGATGTGAAATAAGTGAAGATTGTTTTCCATACCTTGATTTGATATGGCTTGCTGCTGATTGATTTGCAGAAATGTGACTTCTTTTAGATGGAAAAGTGATGCCTTACTTACAGCACTTTGTGTTAAACAGTGTACCCAGCAGTTTTGGTTTTGCCTCATTATGTTACATCTTTGAGTATAATTCTATGTCATAATTCTGTAATTCAGCATTTATGAGCATTTGGATATGTATATTGATAAAGACAGGATTTTTTTTCTTTAAAAAGATGATGGTGACTTATCAGAACATTCAATTGAAATTTGGCCTGATTCAGTTATGATTAACACTGGAAAGACTTGTGCATTGAATTTTTTCTATTAGCTAGAGTAGACTAATATATATGCCACTTAGCTGTGGCATATAACTTAACATCTGATTTCTATCTGTGGGTCCTGCTGTGTGATTTAATAACTGCAGTTCTCTGCCTCACTTTCTCTATTTTTTAAAATAAAAATAATTATGTTGACCCCTCCCCTTTTTAAATGGTTTTCTGCTATAAACTTCAATAGGAATTAGAGGGTCATGATAGCAGTAGAAGTATGTTCTTAGTGAATGTTTCTGAATATCAAAAGCTTTTTTAATTTAAAAAAAAAAAGAATGGTGTTAAAATCTTGTGGTGTATGTGTTCTTGGGCAAAGAATAACTTGTATGAGGGAACTGTGTTTGTTATTACAGACTGAAGTGCCTTAGTTAATGGGAGAGTGTTACCCCACTACTTCTGTTTTACTGAAATGTTCTAATACTGGTCTAAGGAACTAAACTAATTAATCTCAAAGTTATTTTCAGCACTTGGTGAATGTAAAACTCTATGCAAGTACAGTAGACTTGGAGGTTTTTTCTGAGATAAAATTGGGATAATGTTTGCATCTGTAGGCATTCAAGTCAACCTTGAACAGAGAGACATGCAGACATATACTTCAGTAGTTAGACAAAAATTATTAACTTGTTGTAGTAGCTATAATGTAAAAATATTTTTTCGCAGTCACATAAACTTTGATGTGGCTTGAAGTATCTGTTTCCCTTGTCTGACTCAGCAGTTCAAGATGAAACGCAGGACAGTGTCTCTTAGATAAACTGATTATTTTGCAATACAGTTGTACTGACCTTGTCCTTGATACTCCAAAGTAGACCAAATTTGTATGATTAATTTTTATGCGGTGTAGCTGCAATTTCTAACTCTTCAGCTCTCATTCTTCATTTTGGGATGTTACTGAAAATGGCTGTGGTGCCACAGGATAACTAATTGGTAAGGCCTGTTTGGAATGTGGGTAAGCAAGCTGTACTGGCAGTAAGCAGAGTAGTAAAGAGGAGTTGTTTTCCCTTAGTTCACTCCCAGGCTAAAATTAAACAGATATTTCCACACTTAGGGATTTACAATGCATCTGCTTTGAGTCAGCCAGCAGAAATATACTTTAATCTACTTTTATAAAATGGAACTCTTCACTTGGGTGTAATATGCAGATCTGCATTTTTATAGTATGCCTTAGTAAAAATGCCCTTCAAAACAGTAGGAAAGAAAATTCTTCTCCCAGGTATCATTTAAAACAATTGGATACAAAATTAATGATGCTAACTCAACCTATTAACATCCATGTATCATTTATGTGTCCTGAGACATCTAGGAGTCACGAGTGCACAATGCTAAAATAATTAATGGAGCAAGATGGTGTAATATTTTTTAAGTTATTTACCGAAAATATACAAAACTTTTCAGAATTAGGTTTTATTGTAAGTCATTCCATTTGTTCATATTTGTGATCCCTCACTTATAGTAAACGTACATCAATTCAAATTTCAGTTTACTGTAGAGTTTTTTCAGTTCATTTTACCGGAAGTAACATTAAGGTGTGTCTGGATACTGTGTACACATAGAGCAGGATTTGGAAGAAATTCTGCTTGGCTGGTCCTTTATTTTTGCAAAAATTCATTTTCATAAATCACAAGATTATTTGTCTGTTCTTCCTAGTAATTTTTTTTCTCCAGACTGTTGGGTGAAAGAGTAGTGCAGTTTACTCATTCACAAGGTTTGTGCATCTCCAAAAAGTGTTTTTTTGCCAAGGGTTGCCACCTCCGTTCTCCTTCCCAAAGTGCTCATTCACTTCCACATTCCTCTTTCACTGTCCTGCTTCCTTCATCCTTTTCATGTGTCTTTGATATTTCAGGCCCTTTCCTGTCTTGATGACTGAACATTCCTCAGCTCCACAACTCTACTGCTGGACTCTGCCCTATTTCACCCATCCTGTCTTTCCCTCTGGCGTGTGTTCTTTGCAGCTGTGTCCCCAGGGTGGGTGTCCTCTTCCACCTCACCAGAAGTGAAGCACATTCCCTTTTCCCCCACTTTTTTCCCCCAAGTTTCTATGGAGGGAGCGCCAGGCTCGTGACCCCTGTCCTCGCTGCTTCTCCCACAGCCTGTGCTCAACACTCCAAGTGGGAGGAGGTGGCAGTGGGGCCAACCCAAGCAGGAGGCTGCAGTTATCTTCTGCAGGCCCCTGTCCCTTGGGAAGAAAAGTGCTGTTGTTGCAGCTGTCATCATCCAAGGAGACTTGTCAGGAAGCTCATCCACAGGATGAGAGTGCCAAGTATCGCTGTGCTCTGCTGCCTTCTGTTCATCATCTTCCTCTGCCTGACCGCAGCCTCCCCATCTTCTGTTCCTTCAGGAGAGAGTGGGAATTTGTGAAGGAAGGAAATTATTTGCCCAAGCTGAGCCTGGCAAATGACACCATGACTCAGGAAATTCTCAAACATTAAAGATTACACGGTGTTGGGTCCAATACTTATTTTGCAAATCTGTTACTAGATAGATGTAATAGATAACTCTGGCCAGAACTGAGATCTGGAAAGGAAACCCTAGTATGCTATGGGACTAAGGTCTGCTTTTTTTCTAAAATGTAAATTTAATTAAAAGGAGAAAAGGGGAGGGGAAGAAATGAAAGTTCTCCACAATTTTAATGAAATCCAGAGAACTTGAGCGTTGCATTTTGATGGAGGCAGAATAGCAATTAATTTTTTTTAAGCATGTGAGGAGTCTTCTGCCAGCTTCAAGCTTGATCCTCAAAATCAGTGAGAACTTCCTTAAAAACTGGGAAGAATTCTTACTTCTTGACATGGAAACAGGAGGCAAATCTGAGAAACTTTTTTTACTAGATAAAGATTTTGAAGAAACTGTTACACACAAAACAAGTTTACATAGATGATTAAACTGCGCTTAAATATAGTGGCTAAGCAGCAAACACAGCAATAAATTTCAGTAACTTAGTGTGACAAAAGTGGCTTAGTAGGAAGCCGAAGTTACCTGACAGTCAAAGTGAAGGCAAATAATGTAACTGCTTATCTGAGTACTTCTAACGGGAAATTTTTTGTTGTTTGCTTGTTTTATTTTTTTAATATCTCAGACACAAGCTATCAAATGACAACTGGAAAAATGTTTACTATTAGTGCTGCCTTACTGCAGAATTTTATGGGATTGTGCTAGTGTTGATTTAATTGAAGGGAGAGTTTCAGTTCTAAGGTTGACTTAATTGTATTGAACTTCATAGTTGTAGCTATTTTTTTCAGTAATGAAGAAACTATGTTAAGTTACTAGAATGATGTGCCGCAGTAACACCATATTTTTCTTTTCAGGAGTCTGCTAGAAATGTGGGATTTTCTGTTGACTTTGCCTGTAGGCTGCCTCTAGGCTGTACTCATTGGGAGGTCTGTCTCCCACTTTTCATATCACAAGGATATTAAACCTTTCATTAAGTATTGCTGACAACAGGCGGTGTCTCTTAAAGATGCAGGATTCTTTTACACTGGCATATAAATATCTTATAAAAAGATAACGATTGTAGCATATATTTTATCAATCCTCCGTTACCTTTTGCTTCCTTTTTCTAGTTTCCTGCACATCCTGCCACAAGGCAGATTCACTGCTCTTACTTGCATGTTACCCCTTTTTGCTTGACATTGGCTTTTCCTTTAACTTCAGATTTATTTCTAAGGTTTATTGCTGACATTTAAAACCTTCAGCTCACACAGACTAATCTGTGTATAGGAGTTCCTCACAGTGTGTGTTCCAGCTCCAAGCCTGGGCTAGGCAGATGATTTATCTTTGTGTATTTCTTGACTGCCATTTTCCCATTGTGCTCATCAGACTTTGCTTGTGTCACCCCAGGTTGGTGGGTCTTCTGCCATTTGGAATTCAGCTGGTTTTAAAATTTTGTTATATACAATAAACTCATAACTTATATTTTTTTAATTAATTTCCCATTTACGGTTTTGCTGATGTGTCTTTTGAGGCACATGTTTTTACTGTTTTTTGGAAAGTACATTGAATTGTGTGTCAAGCTTTCTGAATGTGTTTGAATTTATTATTAAATTCAGATTGCTGCATAATTACATTGTATACCACAGAGTAAATTTAGTATATATTGCTTTAGGAACTATGATTCTTGATATTATAGAACTACTGTAATTCTGTGAAATTTGGTGCTGGGATCTTCCAGTAACCAGGATTTCTGTTTTAAATTTATTTTGTTATTTATTTCTTTATTTCATATATTAATTTGTAGTAAAATTGTAAAGCTTATGTGAAAATATAACTGCCTACTACTGTTTGCTACATGTTTTCAGTATAGTTGATACCTTTGTATTCCCTTAAGCCATTTGCTTCTGAATTGTACACCTCTGTAATTATGTTCTGCTGCAATAGATCTGTACTATCAGGAAAAAAACCTCACCAATGTATGATCAGATTTTTAATGCATGTTTAATGGACATAGTGCTTCATAAATGGAGATTTGGTGTGCATGGTTTGATGTATATGCTAGTATTTCTGGATACTGACATAGTTTTTCACCTATTTTGAACCTTAACATTCTCCATGTAAGGTTTTCTTCACAAACATAAGGAAACTAGAAGTTTACTTTTAAGAAATAAAGTTACCCTGTTTTGTATCCTAGGTCCTAGACAGTGAGATGTAAAGAAAATAAGATATTCCTAAAGCTTAGGAAAATCCTAAGGGCTCACAGTATGGAGGCTGTCAGTGTTGTCAGTTAAAAATTTTGCCTTATTTTGCCTAACTCATCCTCTAAAGAATATTCATGACCCTATTTACATGAAAAATGTTTGTCCTGGGCTTTGGGCAGAGCTAGTGTCAAGTAGATCTGTGTTTATTAAAAGAACTCACTGTCCTAGACCATGGGGTTTTTTCAATTGAGGTTGTGGGGTATCATGCATTATATTCTTCCCTTTCTGTCAAGGGTCCTATTGACTTATTTTTTGCAGAGTGTTAATGTTGTGTTCAGAGTGTTGGCTGAAAATTTGAGGGAAGTTGTTGTGTGGATTCAGTTACACAAGCAATTTTGTAAAAACAAGCATTTTTCTTGACAAAAGGTTATAATACGCAAAATCAAAATGCAAGCTGCTGCATTTTTTATATGTCTATATCCCTAACATTGGCAGTGCCAGTAAGTTTCTCACTTTGAATATGTTATTGAAGTTTATGCTTTAAGTATTATTATTTATTATATATGTAGTCCAAGCCTAACAAAAGTCTGCATTAAAGATGATTTGTGTGCAAGAAAACTGAATACGTATAAGGAGATTCTTGAGCATGTAGTTTACATTTTTTTTCTCTTTTCTATGTTGTGCAGGTGCTGTTCTCTTGTCCAGTGTACAAGGATTAGCAATTAATGTTGATCCAGTCCTGTATACGTGGCTTGTCTACCAACCTCAGAAACGAGTTAGTAGACACATTCAGCAGGTATGTACTTTTGTATAAAAGGGATGGGGAGAGGGGAAGCTTTCACTTCTGTATGTACCAGTAGTGCATTTTTCCAAGTATTTGTAGTTTGTTACTGCTTCCTTGTAGTTTGTTGCATGTACTGTTGATCTTATTTTGAATTATTAAAAATGTTAAGTTGGCATATTAAAATTTTTATTTCACAACTTTTTCATTTTTAATTAAAAGAACAAGGAAAGTGGGTTTGTGATCACCTTCTAGCATCATTACTTTGCAACTAATTTCAACTACTGAGACCAAATAAGCCTTAAGTCTGAATAGTACATCATATTTTAAAATTTCGGATGGTCAATCAACCAATTGCATAACTGGTTATAAAGTCAGCACTCTTACTAAACCCCATTTTAATAGGAGATGAACCATACAGTTCATAACTTGACAGAAGTGAATGCTGTAGCAGATTCTGCAAATCATGTAAAAATACTTATTTGCATACGATGTGCTTGAAAAAGATAGAAGAAGCTGAGGCTGTGGGTGTGTGGTGCAGTGGTTTCCTTCACATATTCTTAACCCTAATTTTCATGCCACATAATTCTGACCTGAAAAGAACACTGATTTAGCCTTATACTAAACTTACTTATAACTGTTGTTTGGCAGAATTTCCTAGAACTTAGATTTGCTATAATGGATCAAACTGGTGCTTTGTGTCACCAGTGATGGTCTGTCTCACTTAGCAGTGGTCAGTTATTAAGTGACAAATGTAAAATTCTTTGAATGTAAGCCTCATAACTATAGAACACTGTTAGAGAAGTTTCCTTCCAGTGGGAGGATAAACATGACTTGTAAACTTTTGTTTCTTGTGTTCAATTACCTTGTTAGGTGGTAATTGTCAAACTATAATTTGAGTCCCATTAAGGTCATTCTGCATCTGAAAAACTTCACTGTGACAGTGGAGCTTTATTATTGTTTTAATGAATTTACTCAGTTTTTAAATGTATTGAGTTATTCTTCATTCCTGCATTATAACTGGAGCAGCGCAACATTTCCTGGTGTATGTCTTTTGCAAAACAAACCATTTATCTACTTTTTACTGTTACATAGCCTCCCAAAATGTAATCAGTCCTGTTTATCCTGCTTATTTCAAATGTTTGTATAAAAGTCTATCTTTACCATCAGGGTATTTTATCAGCTGTTAGTCAGTGCTTTCTCTTTTGATACTGGATGACTAGATGGGTTAAGTGACTACATTAGGAAACTTGTTTGTCCCTCATTTTGATCATCAGTGGCAAAATTTTTAGCCAAATTTTGTTTATTTTGTAACTCGTGTCATTACCTCATACAGCCTTCAAAATTTTTTCATCATCTGTTTGAGATTAAAATTACTGTATCACAATTCTCATGTTATTAGCATTTAAAATGTCGTAGCAATTTGAACTTATTTTAAATATGAGTTTATAAACTCAACTGTCAATGTCACACCATTTTCATTGTTAACATGACTGTGGTAATGGACTGAATATAATAATGCAAATTAAAGTGTCTGTAGCAGTCATGAAGAAACTTTATTTGAAAACTATACCTGTAATAAATTATGCTTAACCACAGACTTTTTTCTTTGTGTAATGCTGTAATTATCCTAGAATAAGGATTCTAGTCAAAGTTAGGCCTTGTGCCTTATTTTTTGGAAAAATTCAGCTTGTTATCATAGTATAACTAGTATATCCAAACAAAAATGCTCTATAAAGCCTTCCTAATTTTCGAACACTTAACAGCCATAAGATACAATGCTTTCAAGCAAGAGTTATGGTCAAAATGTTATTGATTGGTAAAGCTCTTATCTTCCTCTATTCAAAATGTCAATCTTACACAATTGCAACAGAAAAAAAAAGAAAATACTTTCTTTAGAAGTTCTTTGTATGATTCAGTGATCTTAAGATATTTAAAGTTTTAATGTCTCCTTAATGCAATGATTTTGTTCTGTCATTTTGAGTAAGTCATTTGTGACTTCTATCTGAAAACACAGAGTTAGAAAACTTTTCAATACATTTGGTTCTGTGTACCCATTAAACTCATAATGTTAGCACTTGATAAAATCAGTTAGATGAAAATATTAATTTATTTCAATACAACTATAGTCATGTAAACTTCTGCTTGCATACAGGATGGGGCTGGGATTATCTGGTTCCCCACAGGGATGGGACACCCATGCATATGAACTTCTTCATTTTTGTTTGCCTTTTAACTTTTTTTCTGGGAGTTTAGGTTTAGGTTTATAATGCAAATTTGGTAGTACATGTATTTTATATCTGCTGAAATATTCACCACGTCTGTTGTAACTGGTTTTAGCTAAAAGCATGACAAGTTAGAAATACAGAACATAATAAGCTGCATTTTTTTACAAAACTCACAACATTTCAATGTGTCTTTGACCTCAGTGACTTTTTATTCAGCTAGAACAGAACAGTGGCTGACTGCCGTGGTGGAGTGTGGGGATACATGCAGCCCAGTGAGGATCACTCCTCTTCATTTATTACTATTGGACTATTGCTAGACCAAGCTCTCTTTGCATCTTGCTGCCTTATATCTTCTGCTTTCAGAGGCCCTTTGAAACTGCTAATGGAATGCTTTCATCAGTTGGTGAAAATGAGGGGTTTCTTGGCTGACATCAGTCTATCACATAAGTTTGATTACAGCCAGTCAGTTATCAGTCTTTTATCTCTGCAGAACACTTTTCCAATACCTGAAGTGCCTACCTGAAGCAGTCATAGAATTTCATCTGAATTAGCAAGTTCACGTGCCAGGAAAGAAGGTGGTTTTGTGCACCCCAGGGGTTAAGCAAGTATTTTTATTTAGCAGTTAGTTTTAATTAATGCAATTTTTTTCATTAATTTTATTTTACTTGGAAACTAAGCCTAATGCGTTGCTTTGTTTGAACTCTCTGAAACAATTTAGGTGTACTTGTAATCTTAGAAATAAAAACAATTAAGTGTAACTCGGTAATCAAGCAGTGATTGCATTTTCATGTCATTCGAACTTGTTGCAAGGTAGACAGGGTGGATCTTCCTTGCTGTCACAGCTCATTCTGGTGCAGTTCAAACAGTCTTGTAAGTAAACGTAAATATTCTTCTCTGAGCTAGACAGTGATTGCATGACAGTGATCTTAGATGTTCAATAAACACCATGTCTTGAGCAGAACTGCTACCTGTCCCCACTCCAAAGACTTTGTTGATTTTTCTTCCTGCTCGCTGGTTGCAAGCTACTGCACATGTAAACGTCGGTCTGTGCACATGCAGCATCCACCATATGAGATAACTGGGTTTGGTACTGTCTCAAGGACAGCAGCTCATGTCTGGGCTCAAGCTTTTGCATTTGACATTTCACAAGCCAGTGATAGTGTTTAGATTCCTATCTTGGAGTATTCTTTTGCCTTTGGTTTGTTTTCAGGGAGATGACTGTATAGGCATCCCTCGAATGAAAGTTATTCATCTGCTCAGTTGTTCAGGTTTCCTGTAAAACTCATTTCTCATGCTCCCAGATCTGCCTACAGTCTCTTCAGCCTCACATCTGTGGGAAAATGCAATTCAGAAATAAAATACTTAATTACAAAAAATCCCAAGGAAAATAAAATATTAATTCACCTATGGCAAATTAGTCCTCCTCATAGATATTTTAGCTTTAGTTATTTGGCATGTCTCCACATAAATCAGGAAATACTTGGCCTGTTGTATTTTTGGCAAGCTGTTTTTTAGCTATTATTTTTCTGAGCCTTTCTCTGATTTTAGATCTTTATCATTTCCAAAGTCACGTTGACCACATAGTATGAAGTAAAAAAAAATAAATCTATTTTGCATGCATAAATGGAATAAATATGTGTGTGTATTGTGGGCACATACTTAACATGGTATGTAATGTGTCAGATTATTTGTGCAAATAAAAATTAAATTTAGAAAAGTATTGCTTTTCTGTAATTTTTCAGCCACTGCTTAAAAACCTAATTGTAATAATTACATTTGAAAAATAGTAACCTTTCTTATTTTGAATTCTGTGAATTGGTATTATTTTAGTATTCTGTGTATAATTGCCACAAAACATTATTGCATTGATAAAACTTTCAGTATTCTGGAACAGATTCTGATTTTGACTTTGTGTCAACAAAACAGTCCCATATAAAGGCTGCTGTAGTTCCAGAACTTTGTTACATGTTCTTTATCTTCTATAACACTACCAATTAGTAAACTAAAGCTTAATCCCAAGTAGGTGTATTTAAGCTTTACTACATCCTATTTTATAGCTGGCTTCTTGGATTCTTGTGATGAAATACTTATGATAACACTAGCCTGCAATGTCTCTTTCCCATCAGATTCATCTTCTCCTACAGCTGTGGAGCTCTTGTCATCTGCTCTTTCCCAAGCCACAATTTCCTCATCAGTTTGTGGCTAAACCCCAAATCTTGATGATCCTTTTCCATCTAGTTCAACACTGATCTTTCATCTTCTGGATTCTTTTAACCAGAAATCTTTTGCCAAAAACCTGACAAGATTGTACTGGGCGTCAGCAGCAGCAACATCAGGCTTGATTTCAGTGAGCAAAGATAAAACAGCTGTTTCATTGTCCAGATCAGCACTCAATATTTGGTCATAATTTTTTCCAGCTTTATCTGGCTGTGATAGCCTTGATGTTTTTCACTTTTTGACTAGTAGTGTAACTTATTATATTTTTCTGATCCATTTCTTCAGTGGTTCAGAAATAGATACGGCTTCTTCAGACAGTCTTTCCATCCTATTGTCTTTTGTACTGTCCTGTATTGTCTGCATTCATTCTTCAGAAATTCTTGCTTCACTTTGACAAGTCAATGTTCTTGCAATGAATGTTACATCCAGAACTACCAAATCGTGGCTCAACAGTTGCTGCCATGAGAAAGATGCAGATGGCTATGCCTTATGAAAGTTCTATCAGATAAATTGCAAGATTTTGAAAATCAGTGATGTAAAATGTCTGATGAAAGTTTACAGGACTTCAGATCCTCTCCCTGTATGCAAGTGGGAAGTATTTCTGTGGTGTAAAGGGTATCATTTCAAAGCTGATGGGGATTTTTGTTGTTGTTGTAAATAGAGGGTATGCCAAGGTGGCACGTTACTGTATTCCAGAAAATTTTTTTAGTGCTTTTGGGGGCAAAGCTAATGACTGTACATTCAGAGGGAGGGGGAGAGAGATGAGAATTCTGTTTGTCATTAAAATTAGCATTTTTCTATTAACTTTGCATACCACTGGATGTATAAATTGATTGTTTTCACTGGAGTAGGATTAAACAGTTGATTGTCTTATTTTAATTTACTTTTATAGTGGAAAATGGTGAAGGCGTTTGGAAGCCGTTCTCCTTCAGTTAAATGATTTTTCTGTTTGTTTTGGGGTTTTGTATGTGTGCACATATTGCACACTGCTTGATCCAATGATCTGTTTTCTATTGGAGAAAATTTACAAGCACATTTTGCCCGCCTCACACGAATTTGTGTCCCACAGAGATTCCTAATGCAATGTGTGAGGTTTCTCATTACGCAGTTATATGGATTACATTTTCACTCCAATACGAATAAAATTAAATTACACAAAAATTAAGATGCATGTAATCCTAATGTCTGATCTTTAGAAAAAAACTTTGTCATCTTTAAATGATAACCATCTGCAAAATCAGTGGTAGAAATATTCTGCTTTTGTCAACTGGGATGCATCTGCAATTTACATAGCAGCTGATGTAACAGCAAAACATTAAGAACCAACTGTATAGCAACATTGAGGATCAAATTGTCTTTAATAATTTTGTCTTTTCTTGCTTGCATTAATAAAAAAGTTACAAAAAAGCCAATAGACTATTCATTTGTTCCAGAATCCATTTGGATTAATACCCATCACTCTTGTCTGATCTTAAAATAACGATGCAGTCCTTCAAACTTTGTTTTAGTGCCTACAGTTTTGTATTTTTATATATGTCAGCAGTTTCACATTTTGAGCAGTTTCTCATTTATTGGTGTACTTGAAAGTCACAACAGTTCCAAATCAGTAGCAGTCAGTTCGATCATATATTTAAAATATTAGGAAGAAGCACAATAATCTAGAAACATCAATACATCCTATATTTTGAAGTTTAATGAGGGTTAATAAGTGTCTTTGGGTCTTCATATCTGGCTAAAATTTTCCAGTTTCCATTAAACATTTAGATAATTATTTTACTTTGGTCATCAGCCAGGTTTATTCCTATGGTTTTTGGTTGGCTAACAACCATGGTACTCTAAGTTAGTTTTATTTCACTTTTCTGTTTTCACAGAGCTTTTCCTCAGACTAACAGGACTGAAATATAGAATTACAAGTGAAACTCTGAATGTAGTGTTCAGTTTCGTGTTCAAAATATCTGTGCTCCAATTAGTGTTTCAAGTTGTCTTCGATACATTTTCAAATATGTAGTTTAAAACATGTTTCTCATGACAAATGCCATAATTCTATGTTAATTGTGTTTTGAGTTTCAGTGGTTCACAAGGTACTTCTTTTTCCAGCAGTCTGTAGGGGCTGTTCCACTTGGTGTGTCAGTAACTCGGAAGAAAGAGGATGAAGCATCAGTTGGAAGTGCACCTTTGGCAAGGCAGCAGTCAAATCAAGCCTCTGAGTATGCCAGCAGTCCTGTCAAAACCAAAACAATTACAGGTATATCACTTAATTGAAACTATGGATTCTGCATTTGCAGCCTCCCTCACTAACATGCCACCACAACTGAACAGCATCAGCTGTGCAAGTACTATGGCTCAACTTTCAGCTTTAGAGAAATTAAAACTTTAGAAATTAAAAAGAATAAAATGCATAGTTTTCAAATACATGTTTATTTTTATTCTCAGTTTTGTTTAGTGATGTCTTTGGGGCCTTGATAGTCTACTGTAACATTTTTTGTAAAATGAGATAAAGGAGATCTGCTTTCAATAGAATATCTGCTATTCACCTTGATATTTAGTCCATAATTTTGTCAGACTTCACACTGTGATTGATCTCTAATTTCAGTCAGTCTGTTTTCATTGCTTAAAGTCTGGCATCTGTGGAAGTCAAGATTTGTGCATAAACAGTTAAAATTTATGTTAAAATAAATTTTATTGTTGTCAAAATGACTCACCCATAGAAAGTGCATTTGTTGGCATTTCTACTTATGGAGTTCAAGAAATTATTAATTTTAGAAGTATTTTCTGGCCACTTAAGAGTCTAAAGTGAAACTTCATTACCACTCTTCAAGATAATACAGTTTTCTTGGAATTTCTAGTGTGTTTATTCATATGGTACTGTCTGCAAGTAGGAAAGTAGGTGATCATCCAAAAAATATTACTATCCAGCTGAGACTTTTAGTGATCCTTCTGAAATACACTGAACAAATTCTCTTTTCCTTTGCATTGATGTTTATTTCCAGATTATCATGAAGCACTTCAAGATGTTGTCTGCTGAAACTAAGATTACAGTCTTGTTCATTAATGGTAGTTAAATGCTATTTTGTGATTAAAAGGGGCTAACCCAGAACATCTGTTTGCTGAATATTAGTGGGTTGACATATTATCACTGGTAGTAAGACAACAGATTAATTTTTAGGACTTCTATTTCATTCATTAGTATCCTTTTTTTTACCATTTATCCATTTGCTTTTACAATTCATTTGTGCATTTCCTTTACTTTTGCCTGTGAAGAAATAACTGTACCAAGCATATTCTTCTTTTAACTGTATTTTTCATTTGTTCTGCTTTATCAACATCATAAATGGTATCTTTTGTTTATTCTTGACAATAATTCTACCTGTGCCTGCAGAGCACAAAGGTATATTTCTCTTCTGTTATTTTGAATATTTGACATTCAAATCCAGCTATTTGCATGAATAGATTCTAGATTAATTTTTCTTAATTTATTTAACCAGTTTCTAACAAGTAGGCATATAGTTTGCAGAAATAGCTTTGTACTTGGATTTTGAAAACTGGTGTCCCAGTCTGGGTCTTACTCGGCATAGTAGCCCTTTTAGATCTTCAGTGTTTGTTATTCTTCACTTTGAGTATTATCTTTTCTGATCACACTAGAATATTCTACTAAAAGAAAATATTATTGTTCAAAATCTAGAAATGCCATGGATGCCAGTTTTGTTTTTTTGGGGGAGGTTTGTATGTGTGAGAAAAAACAAAATGAAATTATAAAGTACAAAAAATGTCATAAAAGCAAAAGTAGGGTTTCTCAGCCTCTCAGTGCATCTCAGCTTCTTCCACCTTTTTAGTTTAAAGTCAATATAAAGATCTGTTTTCAGTTACACGTTGCTGCAAAAATGAAAAGTTCATTTGTAGATCTCATTTGTTATCTGCCACTTACTTTACTCATTCAGTGTATCCAATAAATTTAGCCAAGATTGAGGATTCTAATCCTAGCTGAGGATTTTTTTAAAATTAAGTAGATATTTCGCTTCTCTATAAACAATTTTGCAGCGTATAGAGTTTGATACGATGAAATGAGAGGTGTTGGTGCTAATTCTCTCAAGAGATAACATTCAGTAAGAATTATTTTTTTTTAATTAGAAGCAGTCTTGTAAGGAAGAGACTATTGAATTTGGTTCCATTAATTTTCAACTTTTAAAATTGTTGAAAAATCCTCCTTTTTTTTTCAAGTGAAGCTATGTTTACATATCAGAGGGTCTACTGGGTTTATTTTTAAGAGGCAGCATGCCTGACACTACTGCATTGAGGGACAGCCTGTTGTCATGGTTTAACTCCAGCCAGCAAAGCAGCCACTCCCTTATTTCCCTAGTAATAGGATAGTGGAGAGACTTGTAATGGTAAAAGCTGGAAAACTCATGGGTTGAGATAAAGACAGTTTAATAGGGAAAGTAAAAGTCATGCACACAGACAAAGCTTAA
Source organism: Illadopsis cleaveri (assembly GCA_013399915.1). NCBI lineage: Eukaryota > Metazoa > Chordata > Aves > Passeriformes > Timaliidae > Illadopsis > Illadopsis cleaveri. Next base: position 43,569 of record VXBB01005920.1, read on the forward strand.
CGAGGAATTAATTCACTGCTTCCCGTGGGAAGGAAGGTGTTCAGCCATCTCCAGGAGAGCAAGGCGCCATCAAGTGTAACAGTGACTTGGGAAGATGAACTCTATCACTCCAAATGTTCCCCTCCCACACTTTCCTCCTACTTCCCTCAATTTTATTTACTGAGCATGATGTCACATGGTCTGAAGTATCCCTTTGGTCAGTTTGGGTCACCTGTCCCAGTTCAGGAGAGGTGTTGAATCTCCTCCCAACCTCTCATGCAGCCCCAACTTCCTCACCAGGGTGGCAGTACAAGAAGCAGAAAAGGCCTTGGCCCTGTGTAAACCCTGCTCAGCAATAGCAAAAACATCTCTCTATGATCAACCCTGTCTGTGCTCAGCACAAACTCAAAACACAGCCCTGTAGTAGCCACTGTGAAGAAAATTAACTCTACCCCAGCCTAAACCAGCACACTTGTATTTTAAAATGTTTATGTATTTTTTGTACTCTGGAGATAAAATGGTGGGTATAATACACTGAAATATTTTATATTTATGTGCAAGAAGTGTGAGTAAAAATATAAAATTAATGTCAAAGAGCAAATGCCTTGTATAGTAATGAAATTAATTAGAGATGCTCTCTGTCTGCTTCAGTAGACCACACAGATTTCCCTTAATTAAAAGGAGTTATGTCCTGCCACAGTGCCATGCAGGCTGGTTCTGTGTATTCTCCTGAAACTTCACATAATGTTGGAATCTTTTCCTGTAGGGTTTTCTTATGCCAGGTTTGTCACAATTGGCTTTGTAGTGGAAAATTCAGGGGGTAGTAGAAGTTAACACATATTTTGTGTCACCAAAATAAAAGGTCTCTGATTACAAAGCCACTGGTTACAGAGGTTAGAAAAAGTTGGATGGATGCAAATTTGAAAGGTGAAATCTTATTCTCAAGGAAGTTTCAGTGGATTCTTTCTTTGAAAATTCTTTTCTTTACAGCTGTATGATTTTTTGGAACATGATGAATGAGTGACCATCGTTTATTAAACTAAAAATAGGGTGCCTGTTATTCTTCTTTCTAATTTTTCTGGGTCCCACGCTCCCACCATCTTTCACTTTATTTCCTCTTTTTTAAATTTCATTTACTTTCTGTCTGAGTTTTATTTCATTATTTCTGTCACCTTTTTATAGCAGGAGTACCACACTGATTATAGATCTAGGATGTCTAATGCTGCCAATTCCACAAAAGCATTCTAGGTAAAGAGGTGCCTTTATACATCATATTTATTAATCATCTAGGCTATGGCTACACATGTTCTAAGTTGTCAGAAAACTGAGATCTTACATTGATAATATGCATATTAATTAATTACATATGCATATTAATTACATATGCATATTAATTACATATGCATAGTCTTTGCACATTGAAAGAGACTTTTATCTTAAGATCATGCTGTTCAGGTGGTGATTTTGAATTACTTCTTTTCAAGTCTAGCATGATCTCAGCAGTCACTCGCTTGAGAATTGCTAGGAACCAACCCTATGTACTAAATCAATGCAATTTGTAATCACAGCTGTAAAATTATTTCAAACATTGATCTTGAGTTCAGTTTATTAGTCAATGGCTGCTGACACCTTGCCAAAAATGAAGCATGGGAAAAGAGCAAAACTACTATCTATATGGCATCTGTCTCTGAAAATCCAGGCTTTCTGTTCTGAGGCTCAAATTGTAGTTATTTATACATCTCCTTAACCACAGAGGCTTCACAACCAGAATAAGATAACAGAATATATGGTTTAAATCTGATACGATGTGGCTGTGAACAAGTAAGGGGATAAAGAACGTTGAAAAAAGAGTTACATTTGTTTTTCTGTCCACCCACATGTCCCATTCTCAGCAATTCAGCAGTTCCATGTTTGTTCAGTGGTTCACAGACCTGTAGCTGTGCATAGAGGCAGAGCTCTCATGGCTGGATTGAGGCAAAATGATTGCTATATTTGTGTGTAATTCTGTAATATATGTAATATACTTATGCAGGACGATAGTCTATACTTCAGTAGATGAATAGGGCAATATTTGAAAGCTGTCTTGGGCACACTATTGAATAATGATTTAAGCCCAAGTGTCTGTTTTCACATATTCAAGATGCATGCTTGTTCATTACTAAAATAATCTGTAATTTTCTTTCATGTTTATAAAATTATTGTAATTACTTTCACTGTGTTTGAAAAATACAGGATTTTCCATGATCAAAGATGAAATTGGGTGTCGGGGTTTTGTGGTTTGGATTTTTTACTGCCTCCTGGTGAGGTAATTTTGTTTTAGCCATGACAGTGAAATATAATTTCACTGGCATCTACCATGGTCCGACATTTATCAGTTCAGAAGTAACCATAATATCACAGACACAAATTTAACACTATCTTAGGAGGTGTAATCCAGTGACTATGACGTCTAATTTTTCAGTAACAGTGGGAAAGTAGCCTCATACATGTTCTTTGTATGATGGCAGCATTTAATGAAAGAAGCTACTTTAGAGAGGCTGAAAAGGTTATTAATTTTTTGTCACTCAGAAGCCTGAAAGTTGACTTTTCCTATAGCCAGAGAACAGATCGGTAAATGGAATTTAATATATCTTCTAAGAAGACATGAACGTTCTGGTTGGAGTGAGCTCCATAACCAGTTATGAAAGCAGCTGAAAACTGAATGCCTTGTCCCATGACTGAACATACACTTGTAAAACAAAGTTTTGCTGATCTCTGTTATGCAACAGTGAGATGTTTGCTCGTGGTACAGGTGGTGACTGCATTTCAGCCCTGTCATGAGTGTACATCAGGCCTGCAAAAGCAGGCAGATGTTTTTCATTGCTATGTCTACCACCTGACTTCTCCATTTTATTGTCTGGTGGACAGATTGGAAGAGCATTTGCAAAAGAGAATTAAACAGTGGTAGGTTTGGGGCAGCATATGTCGTAGACCAGGTCTGCACTTCACAGTCTTTAAATTCCAGTACAAATTCAGTATTAGTTCCAAGTTCAAGGCTTGGAAGAGAAGAGAATCCAGCCTTGTTTCCCTCTGCAGGAAGTGTAGGTGTGTTGCATAAGGGTATGTGCATATGGAGAGAAATAAAGGATATAAAAGCATTGCATTTTAGAAAAATCTCTTGTGTTTTGAAACACTGATATTTTGTTCTTGGAATTATGTTCTTAAAGAGAAATAATTAAAGAGTTTGAAAGCTTTATAAATGCTGTTACACATAGTTTACTATTTGTATTTCAAGTAGATGGAGGATGGTGTCATAACAAGAAAACTGAGTACTCTTTTCTTAGATAGACTTTATGTTTTCTGCACCGTATAAATCACCTGAATTCTAATAAGAACAGAGCTTCTTTTGCCAATTTCTTACTGGTTTACCCTGCTTACTTATTTTCCCAGAACTTGTAGAAACATAGCATCTTTGAAATACTTACTCTTTTGAATTTGACCAGCAAATACCTAAGGAGCTACAGTAAGACAGGCAAATGAATTGCATTCATATGCAGGGCATATAAGATTGCGTAAGCCTTCTTTCCATAGGAAACCAGGCAAAGAAAGATCCCCATGTTTCCTTTCGATCACTTCTTAACATTTGATAGTGTAGATATAATAAAACTTGAATTGCTTGTTAGATGTTTACTATAACTGGAATTTCTTGCTGTTTATGGGAAGTGTTAGTAATTCAATTTTGAAAGCTTTACTGAAGGAATTCTTAAAATTCCTTCAGAGTGTACATGAGATATTTCTGAACCACTATTAAATACTTCTACATAAAACTGAAGAAAGGACAAGGCTTGAAATTTAGACACATCTCTATTTTATTTGGAGCAGCTGATGCTAGACAAACTGATTTTTTTTTTTTTAAGTTATTTTTTAAGTTAATGAAGTTTCTACCAAAAAGTTCCAGTGTAGTAGAATAGGACCTGTACTTACCAAAACTGGATGCAGTTACTGATTATTGTTAAAGTCTGACTAGAATGCATTAGTTAGATTCTTGCTAAAATGAGCTGTTGGAATGCAAAACCCTGGCAAATGTGAGAGAAGTCTGGCTGGTGAGAAATCAGTGGATTATCTGAAGTATTTGAATTAGTAGGTCACTATTTCTGCTCAATGAACTGAGTGATTATCGTTTATTCATGCCTACTATGAAATGTATGACTGATGATTAATTTGGGAAGATGAATGAATCTAAATAGATGCTAAATAGGTGAAGTAAAATATTTGAAGGAATAAAAAAATGAGGAATTTAAATCTGATGCACATTTATCTAGGGTGCCTGAAAATACTAAGATTTTTATAAATGGGCTTTAGTTCTTGGATTGTTTAAAAGGAAGGTGTCCAGGCACAGGTGATTTATAGAAAGTTTTAAATGTCTGGACAGTCACATATCTATATCAAAAATGAATTTTTCTGAGTTTTGTCAGCTAGTAAAATGTTTAACATTTTTTAGGGTGGCGTGATTTCTTGAGGTGACTGTGTGGATTTCAGAAACATTAGTAACTCAAAGCCAGTGTAGTATATCAGACATTATTTCTGTATGAACAAATTCAGTGTCGAGAGAGAACAAATGGTTGTTTATTTTTAGATTGTATTTATGACACTAAGGAACTTTCTGTGTATTTTTAAAAAGGCAGAGTACTAGTCAGAATTTCACATTTATCAGAACTTACTGCAGATCCAAAAGCTGAAATTCTTACTTCATGGTATAAATTGTATTTGGAATGGTGAGTGATACTAAGATAAATTCAGGCGTGGACTTGAGATATGAACACACAAACATCACATTTTTGTAATTACTAATCTAGTAGCTCAGTTTGGCCTCTGAATGGCTGGTTTTGATTTGTACAAACGCATCAGTCCTCTTTTATTTTTGTTCCCAGAACTAAATAGGTATTTTTTGCCAGAAGTAGTGCAGCAATCATTAGGAATTTGGTGGGAGAAAATGCTGACCATAGGCATTCCCTAGCCAACATACACTTTCACACAGAAAGATCCTTTCTTGTTGCACAACATTAATATCCCATTTGTCTTTGTTTATTGACATATGTTAAAAGCCTCTGTGTTTTAACACTTATTCTGCTGTTAACTCATTGGGTGAGCACACACATTTGGTCATTACACCTCTCTGCTGCCATTTCCCTGCATATCAGGAACTCACTCTCAGGAGTTGTCAGGGATTGTGTCGCTCGATTGTTATCTTGATAAAAGTAATGTATTATCTGCGCTGTTAAAAAAGTAGAATGCAAAAATGCTCAAAGCCCAGTAAAAAAATAACTTATGCAAAGACTATTCAGTATGCTGGCAAATATATCATGTATTTTTATAAGCTTGAACGGACTTCCTGGTCATTTCAATACTGCTTTTATTCTCAAACATTCTGATGGAGAGTGTAAACTTCAAAAAGTAATTAACATAGTCTGTTCTTAGAAAATTAATAATTCAAGTATCAATCATCCAGGAATGGAAGTGGGGTAATAACTTGCCTTACAACACCTCAAAAATAAAACGTGAATATTAGTGAAAGACTTCTGAAGGGTACTGATGGTTCAGAAAATACTGATAAATGCAGGTTTGAACTTCTCTGCATAGTTTCAGTGAGCTGCTGCTTTGATTAAATTTGAATGGTGGGAAAAATAGTGCATTAAGGTAGGAAGGAATATTTTAAAAAGAACTCCTTTGTACTTTTGCAATTCCTTGTATTTGTAAAATGTTTTAATATTAAATCACAGAATAAATTTGTTTATTATATTGGGAACAGAATTTCTTTGGCTGTCATATATATTTACATGAAAGTGTGGATGATATTCAATGCCTTCAAATGCCTTCAAATATCTTTATAAACACATGCTTAGTTCTGTTGTGTCGCGAGTATAAAAAATACAGAGACTTGTGGGGAAAATTGGAAGGCAAACCTATGGACAAACAAGCTTTTACATAATAAGTTTCACTGAATTTTTACTTATATATAATATTATACACAAAACTAAAAACCTGCTGATTTACAGAAAATTGCAGGTTTTTAGAAGGTGGTGACTGGGGTTTAATTAGGGGGGTAATTTTAGGGATTTTTTACATATGAAGAAAACACTTAATCTTCTGTTAGATATATATATATGTGTAGGCCATTTTGATTTTTTGGGGATTGCTTAAAGTTTGAATTTTCTCCTCCACAGCATTTGGATCTCATTTCTAATCCTTTAGACCCCTTGATTAGTTCCTTAGAGTGTTGCATTTGTTGCAAACACCTTAGTATTTCTGGGTTTATTTTTTCATGGAAAAACATATTTAACTCATGAAACTGAATCCCTGTTAAAGAAATCCCAGTGAGTACTTTGACTCCATGCAGACGGCTTCCAATTTTAGTAGAGGAAAAATCTTCCTAGAAAAAGAGCACTGTAGTAGGACAACACTTTCCTCTGATTGCTTTTTTCCTTCAGTGTGTTTTGCTGTCACGGCCTCTTGGTAACTGTGGTCAGTCTGTAACAGCATTTTCCTCAGCTTAGCTCCCTTCTGGTGTGTGAGAAGCTGTATGACAGATGATGTGATGTGGGAAGGAAAGCTTACCCAGCCTGCTGAGATCATGGGACAGACACATTCTGAGTGGGGTCATGAGATGTGACGGAGGACAGAGTCCTGCTGCTTGCCTGGCTGGCTGTGGACCTGTCCTGCGGGAGGAGCACTGTGAGCTTTTGGGCAGCAGTGAAAGTGTGGATTTGCCTTCAGCAGGATAACCTTTTCCAGCCAAAAAGAAGACACTGCCTTCTTAATGCATGAGGGATCTGAGGCACACAGTGGGACAGTGAAAATGAGTCCATCTTGTACCAGAGAGATTGAGACCTGGTAGGTGTGTGCCACACAGAAATCAGGTAGCTCCCTTTAGTTTAACTGCTAGCTGTAAGGAGAGAGGAAAGCATGAGGCCATCAGTGCCTACAGATTATCAATATTTTTCAGCCCAGTAGTGGAAGTCTGTGATGCGAGGATTTTTTTTGCACTGACTTATTCATCCATTTGTCCCAAATCACACCTCAGAAGTTTTCTTTTCCCTTTTCTGTTTCTAAAATCACTGAATATTAATAGCACAGAGTAGTGTCATTTTTACAAAAGTTCTTTTTATTTTCAAAACTTACATATTTTCTGGATCAAAGTTCTAAAAAAACTCATTCCCAGTAGGCTAAAAAACACAAAGGAGATATTTGTCAGTATAAGAAAGACACTTTTAATTGGAATTTATATCTATAAGACTTGCTTGATGGCATCTCCTACAAAGTGACTACTTTAGTGATTACTTTTGCAAAACTTGGAACTCCCCCTGTACTTTAACCAGAAATTGTGAAATGAGTTATGAAAACTGCTTCTTCGATGAGTCTTTTTTTTTTTTTAAAGTCTGTTCATTACCAATGTGTTCTGAAATTGGTAAGTGTGGCAGCTTATGTGTGATTGATGTGATGTGTATGTTTGCAGAAGCACCAATTAAACAATAAGGGACTAAAAAACAAGAGTAGGAGCATTTTATATTCCTCAACACTGTTGTTTTGGGTTTTTTTAATTCCACTGGTATAACCTAAAGCAGTCCCCACTGATGTTTTGGGGTTTTTTCCCCTCATCAGTTTGGAAATGTTTCATACAAATAATATTTTCTATCTAGCTGTTGCTGACTGGCACCTGGGTTGAACACAAGACTGATTACATTGCCAGGAAATGTTTCAAGGTTTTCAGTTCAGTAGTAGCTAAGTAGCATAATTATTTTAGGAAATTACCTTCATAGTGAGTCAGATGAGGCTGATCCAGTGTACATGTCTACTGTAGAAGACAAGCCAAACACACATGGTGGCCACCTCTGACAGTGTTTTAGCAAGTGTCATCTCCTGATCTCCCTGCCTGATAGGGAATGAGGACAGTTCTTTCCCAGCATCCCTTCAGGCAAAATTCTGGGATTTACAGTATAGAAAAAAAAAAAGTACTGCTTTCTTCCTTTCTCTTCAGGAGTTACTTCTTTGCTTGTTTCTTCTTTCTACTCTGATATACTTTTTATTCCTTTTCTATTTTCCGTGGTTTATGGTTGAATGGTTCCTTAATGTTTTCCGTGGTTTATGGTTGAATGGTTCCTTAATGTCTGTTGGGTTTTGAGACTTTCTTTTTTTTGATCTCGTGGTTCAACTTGAGGGGTTATAGTGAAGCTGGTTTTTATCATGGATATTCCTGGAATTTTGCTAATTTTAATTATTAGACATAAATGAAGAAAAACAGGAGGTATGTCAGTCAGCTAATTTTATTTTTAATTCACAGATTGTTGTTTCTGGCTATTCTGCTAATTGAGAGAGAATTAGCACTGTTTGTTTCCCTGCAAATAAAATATGGGAGATTGGAACAAAACCTAGCTTTAAATCCCACTCGTGAGGGATGCAGTTGTTAAGTGATGTAGGATGTTGATAGTCCCTGCTGAATGCATTGTAGGTTTACATTGTATTAATCTACTCATCCTGAACTGAAGCGTCCTACCTGTGAAATTCCTGGAGTCTCACAGTGACTTTGTATGCCATTCTGACCCTTACCCACACTCATGTTCTAGAGTTCTGTGCTTCAATGACTCCTATTTTAATATTTCTCGGTACCCAAGCTGTTCCTGATTCTTACCCTGTAGTGTAGGGCCTGACTACGCAGAAGACTGCACAGAAGATGGTGTGGATTGAGGTGGGGTAGTGAGTTAAAGAAGAACACCTATTCCTAGACTAATCTCTTTGTTTTGACTTAATCCATTTTAATGTGGATGGAAGACATACTTCATGGCATAAAGCTGTCCATGTGAGACGTTATAAAACAGCTATTGCATGCTGCTTCTCCAGATGGACAATTTACATGTTTGTCTCTCCAGAACAGCTGACAACAAACAATCCTGAAATGTCACGCTTTTTACACTCTCACGATCCAGTTTTCATTCCATATCCTTCTAACATATCCATAATTGAAGCCAGGAATCTCTGAGAGGACTAATTATTCTGCAGCCATAAAAATCCTCTTTCACTCTTTTGACCATCTCTCTTTCTGAATCTTTGGATTCTCCATCAGTTTAATGAAGTGAACATTTCTCTTTAAGATGATTAAAAATGCTCTTTGTTGAGGGATTTTTTCTGATTATGTTATTGAGCTCTAGCCTCAATGGGGAAAATGTCACAAATTAATTAATCTAGTGACATTAACATTGCATTCTCTTGGCAGAAGTTCACCACTTAGATGTTTCAGTTTTAAATCTCTGCATGTTTCATTGCATTACTGAAGAACAAGTGATGCATATCAAAGGCCATATATTTTTGCTTTCCTTAGTTCAATTGATAGCTTAATTTTGTCTTAAGGACTTTTCTGCAGTTTTTGTGCCACAGATTTCTCCTTGCTGTAAAATTGGTAGACATAAATTGTCACACACTGATTTCAATTTAGTTTAAATTTAAGTCATGAAGTCTTTATAATTTATTCCTGCAGTTTTTTTCAGCTCAACAACATGTAGACCAAAACTAGAAATGTTAAATAAGCTAACAGTAGTTCTATGGGTATCCCAAAACACAAGGAGGATATTCTGAAAACATGTCAGAAGGAACTGTGCACCACTCACAGTCCTCTTTTGAAGTTCTAGTGTACTTATATTTTGTTTAATGTTTCTAAAATCTTTTCATGTTATTAAATAACTAACAGTTTAAGGAAATGTCTCTTTTTATTAGAAAACATTGAATTTTGGTGAAATATTTCATACTTTATTACCTTAAAAATTGACGAAGTAAGAAAATAGTTTAAATTTTATGTCTGTTTGCAAGTATACTCAAAATTTTTAAGGGAATTTTTCAAAGAAAACAAATTAAAGGCTGTTATTTAATATGGTCTGTCATTTCTTACAATTTGAGAAAGGTGATACTGGCAGCAATGCATGTGAAAACCTCTTGGATTTCAATTGCAACATCAAATAGGTTATCACACTTTGAAAACTGTCTTAATTTGTTTGAATCAAACATTCTCCATAATATTTTCTTAACAGTTCATGTTGAAAAAGTTGGAACATTTAGTTTTATTGTGTTGTGTTTCTCACAAGAATTAACTGGTGGAGTTGTATTGACAAGTTTAAAACTAATACAGATACATTATTATTATGTGCATAGTGAGTTATACAGAGTGGGTGAAAGACTCTTTCAGAATCTAAAGTAATTGTTTTTCTTTGCTATCAGTAAGTAGTGTATTATTTACTTAGATATTCTTTTTGTAACTGACGTTTTTTGTTTGCATTAGAATCTCGTCCTTTGTCACTCCCTGTGAAAACCATGCTGAATGTATCTGAAAGCTGCAGAAGTCCTGAGGAAAGAATGAAAGAATTTATTGGAATAGTGTGGAATGCAGTTAAGTGCCTTACACTTCAGGTAAGATGAAAAGGAAGTGAAAAAACCTCTATGTGTTTCCACACTTTATGATACTTTTTATGCATCCTAGTGCTTTTTATTAGAAGGGTTTTAAAGGAGCTCCCAATTTTTATTGTCTTATTTCAGTAGTTTCAAAGCCTGAGAGAATAACAAATGAAGTAAGATTTTGGGTAAATTAAGCAAAGAATACTTTGGTTTTAAAATACTGTTTTGTATTTAAAGGGAAAGATCCTTCAAAAATTATATTAATGAAAATTGCTTGTCACACTTCTCTGTATTATAAACACTGCAGTTAGATTTGCAGAATGTTTTCTTTTCTAAAACTATTTGTGGAAAGTGTGTATGATAAATACTTTCCTGAGGTGTATGAAACAGTTGCTGTTGTTACACAGTGAAGTCTGAGCACCTTACTCGCCTACTTTTTCATGCAGGTCAAGTAGATGGCTGCTGGGATTAAAGCATGTTGGTTTATACTGCTCTAGATTGTAGCTGCTGATCAGTAAAAACAGAGTTTATGTAGCAATATAGGTGCCATGTCAGGAGTCCAATGTTAAGATTGCAGGAACAAATATTAGATGGCTTAGAAGTGCTAGAATTAGGACTACATTGTTCCCAGTACTTATCAGGTACTTACTGAGAAATTATTCTAATTTAGAATTACTATAACCTGTGCCTCTTGAGCCATACATTCATTCTATGAGATCAGTATTTTATGGTACACCAGGATATAGTAGAAAATTTTTTTAGTTTAAAAAAAATCACAAAAAACTGGCAAAAATTGTCTTAATTACAACTTTTGACAACTTTTTTTGGCTTTGTTACAGAAGGTAATTGTTGAATGCTTGTTCCTTCTTCCTATCAAGAAATACATTTTATAATACACAGGCTCATCCCAGAATATGTGTCTGTGTCGCTCCTCTTTCATGTGTCACTCCTCTTTCATGTAAAAACTGCTTAAAATTCACAGTTTTAGAAAGTTTAAAAGTTCGGGTTTTGCCTGAGCAAGAACTTGAGACTTGTTGCCTGATTGCAGAACATAGTGAAGTTGAGGAGATACTTTCCATTAAATATTAGTTTTCAGCCTTCTCTTTCATCATTTTTTTCATTTTGCTTGTTTTCCTTTCTTTATGTTCTCTCCACTGCAAATTAAAATGTCTAGATAAGGGAGAGAATTTGTAATGTATTTGAAGGAAGCAGTGTATTTTTGTTCTGTATCTGGGCGGTACTTAGAACAGTGAGACTCCTAGTATAAATGCAGCTTACAGTTGGAATCATAATAAAAATAATAATATAATAATGACAATGAAGAAGATCTGAGTCCTTTATTTGGGGGGAAAGCTGAACCAGGACTACGATACGCTGCTCATACATTTTTCATGGTATGCTTTTTTGTGAGCAAGCAGCAAATTGAATTTGTTTTGAGGAATGAGTAAAATACCAACCATGAAGTTTATGTGTTACTAGATAGGTAAAAAAGGTAGTTTTCCTTTCTGTGGAGATGAAAACTGATGACAGTGATAGGCAGGGGTTGTCTCAAAGAGTAATCCCTAAATACCTTTTTGCTCTGCCCTGACATACAGAATATTGCTCATACTGGCAGAGGACTTTTTGTATTGGGTGATTTCTCTGGTGCTTGAGGTTCTATATTTATTTACCTTTTACAGATTGTTTCTTTTTTTGGTAGATTACTCATGCTTTCTATTTTCATCATTATGACTATGAAATGATATTGTTAGTTTTTATCTATACTGCAATTAAACACTCCTATGAATTCATACAGTAGCTTGCACACTTTGTTTCATCCTTATGCTTAACTGTGCTTTGTAAGGTATTTCCCAGAATCTTCCCAGAAGTTTATTACATGTTATCAGAGAAACATTTCAGCAGATTCCAGAGAAGCACTGCAGGAAAGTTTGAGAATGTGCTTCCACACAAACGTGCAATAGTTATTCTTTGTGAAATATGAAGGATTTGCTGCTAGATATGTTTGCTGTTCTTTTTATAACTATTAGTGGTCCCTATGTCTAATTTATTTAAATATGGTTTTCAAGACACAAGTGTCATATATATAACTTGTTTCTTTCAATAGCAGCCCACATGGGATATTTGTGCAAGGCAATGTATAGAGGGTAAGAAAATGAATATCATGACTCCGTATTGCAATTCAAGTACATTATTTTTATTTTATTATACATAATGTGCATTTTATTAAATATATGTAACTATATTTAAATGAAATGTTCATACAGATTTTCTGTATTATTATTTGGCATGAAAAAGGAAAATTTCTAGAATAATTTTCCTGGTTAAATGCTGGAGCATTTAGACTCTGTGGCTTTTTTCTAAAGCTAATTTTCATGTTCCTGGGTCTTTTAGTTATATGATTGTAGAACAGAAAAGTCTGTAGTTGTCATCAGATAAAACTGAACTTTATAACTACTTAAAATCATCAAAGGATTATTCTTTTAGTGGAAGTTAGAGTAAGTAAATGTGCTTGGAACCAAAGTAACTGGAAAGTTTATTTTGGATCCAAAGCTGATACTTGCTTAGCCCTAGCCCTGGCTTGCTTCTGATAGAATACTGCATGAAGGTTTTATGCATTGGAGTTGTGGTAACCTATTAGTATTTAAATGAAAAGACTTTCATATTTAATTATAAAAGGTTGGTTTATTATTTAGTTGTTGTAGGATTTTATATGCAGCCTTGAAGTCTTTTTGGCAGTTACATTGTGTAGGAGGGTAATACTCATTTCTCACATGTTCTTCATACTAATAATTGCTAAAATTGTGAAGCAGTATAAACACAATTATTTTTAATTGGCTGTTAATGCTGAATTCCATTGAGAACAATGAAGGATCTGTATTTAAAGTAAATTAATTAATGAGTAATGTTGCGACAAGTGCCAACTACATAGGAATGTAATTGTTACATATAAAACTTTGGTATGCCTCATGCCTTTAAATATTCCTGAATTTATTTGAAAAAATAAATCCTTTTCCTGAAACTACTGAAAATTTTATTTTCTTTAACGCATATAACTCATAAAAATCTTTGACCAAGTGAAACATTGAAAGGCAAGAAAGGGAGGGACGGATTTGATAAGCGTTCCTGTTCTTTGAACTGTCCTGTTATCCAGGGGTCAGGAAGAGATTCTGTGACTTGTAATTTAGCAGTTAGAACTCTCAGCAGTTATTTGGCAATTATGAGATAGGATTATTTCTTAAGTTGGTTACTTACCATAAACCAACAAAAAATTAGCGTCTTTGGTAACTAAATAAAACCTTTTAAAAAGGCTTAAAATCTTTAGGAAAGAACAGGAATACCATGAATACTATGAAGCACACTGACACTGTGTTTTAAGTGATCAAAGAAAATGTATCTGATCCTTAATATGGTCATTTTTATGTACAGGTAGCCTGCCCTCTTAGTTCTTTAACTTATGTGTTCTGCTTTCCATTTATAACATTTTTACTTTTGTCTACCTTCAAAACAAGAATTTCTCTTCTGCCTTTTAAAGTGATAACAAACACTGCATGTCTGGCTCAGTTGCAGGTGGTCTAAATGGTAGAATGAATTTGGATGTTGGAGGCAGGGCTACGGTCTTACAATACTGAGTGCACCACAACCTGCACATGAGGTGTGTAAGCAGTGGTTCTTTCCAGCTTGGGGAGTCATTGCAAGATGATATTCTGTACCCAGAAAAACACTTTACCTTTCTGCTGAGAGCATATGAGGGCTGATGACTAATTCAGAGAGAGGTTACTTCCCTGGAGAGACACCCTTATGCAAGTGTCACCTTGCAGAAAATCTTCAATGCTTCTAATAGACTTATGTAGCTGTAAAATGTGGGTTATGAAAAGGAATCTTCTTATGTTATCACTATCATGAAAGGCTGTAAAGACTTGAACAATTTGCCCCTCTTCATTGCACTTTTGGAGAGTCACATGCTTTGGTTTCTTCCTTCCAACTCACTCTCCTCAGTTAGGAGGACCTAGTTTTTCGGCAGTATTTATTTCACTCTTCTCCCTAGTGAACAACATTCCTTTCTATAAAATAAGAATTAAAAATACTCCAGTAACTTAATATTTTCCTTCTTATACAAGAGTCATTGGGCATTTTGAGGCTTGTATGTTGGTAAAAGTGTAGAGCATAGAGTTATGCTTTACTTAATGTTTTAGAAATAGAAGGGAAAATACTGCTTGCTTCATTGGTTTATCATTAGTGTACATTATTTAGCATGTATAGGCCTTGACATAATAGAAATGAAAATAGGGGGTGATCCTGTTTCAAGAATGTAATAATTCGTTCTCTTTAACACATGAATGTGTTCAGTATTGGCAAACGAACATGTTGCTACCAAAACTGAAATCAGATCCTTGAAACAGAAAGGATGTTGCCATGGAAAAATGAAGTAACACTCAGTGCAGCTGCGAAGCATTAATGAATAGGATATTTTTTTAAAAGATCATTTGTGTTTGGTGTGGCTTGGAGGGTCCCAACCAGATGGTTTCCATGAACAGGATCTGACCCCCGGCTTGAGGACTTCTTACTGGCAGATTACTTCATTTTCTTTCCCTTGGATTGTCAGATCCTTACATTAATGCAAGATTTACTGCTGCAGATTTATATTCAGTTACATAAATCAGTCACATCTTACATTAAATTCACAATTTCAGGCACACAGTTTAACAGTTATTTAAAAAGTGTAAAAAGATTTATATGATAGCTTTAATATATGCTATTGATGTAGTTTAATTTTAAGAATTTGGATTACATATATTTTGAAACACTTTCCGATAGGTGAAGCAATCTTTAGCCCACATTCTCACTTTTATCCAGCATATAATTACATGATTTTAGGTGCACTCTTCCATTCCTTCACTGGAACTTGTGTGTAGGCAGATTTCCGGATTCTGTGAGTTAAATGTACACAAATTCCATTGAAGTTGATAGTTTTGAATCTGCCTCCAAGAAGTTCAACAGGTGCAACTCAGTTTTGCACTTACTGGACCCTTCTGCATTCAAGTTGGTAATTTCTTGTGTGATTATAATCATTACATAGTATTTGCATTGCTTTTAAATATGGACTTTTGCCATACATTCATTGTGTTGGCCATTGAAATCCTGCAGTAATGTTTTGCAAGATTTGTTAATCATATAAAACTTCTAAATGAAACACAGGTAAGCCAACCATATCTGTAAGTAATTCTGTGGTATTACATATTGTCAGTTTTTAGCAAATCCAGATTTAGGATCCTGCTGACTGCACCAATTTGTCATGAATGGGTGATTTAGAGTAACTTAATAATCATCATCAAAGGCATTAGCAAAGGTGATTTTAATATGAATTCACAAAGGGTGTAACTTGGTGAAGTTCAATAGCAAGGTTCACTCTATCATTTACTACATGGTTGAAACATACAAGGGAAAATAGAATTGGTATGAATCTAGCATTATTTACATTATTATTTGAGGCCGAAGATAGAAAAGGGTAAGGTAACCCAAACACTGAGTTGGGAAATTGAGACTGGCCCTCCTTGCTTACCAAATCTCTGAAGTGGCTTAGGTGCAGCTGGATCTGATGTGGCTAAGAGAAGAAATACAAAGAGTAAGGAAGTCTTTCCATTGGTTCATGAGGTTCAGAGTAGATCCCCTTGCCCTCCCTTGCTCCTGATGGAGCTTCGGTTCAATCTTAGACTTTGTCAACAGTCTGTCTTAAAGGTATTACCTATGGGGATTTCATTAGTATTAATTTAGCATGCTCTCAGAAGCTTACTGAGGATCTATTGCAGTTAAGGGATCTCTCTGCTTTGGGTTACAGAATGAACACAGTCTCAGATAAGGAATCCCAAACACTGGGAGGCATCCCAGCTCAAGGGGAGAATCACTGGTGTGCATTCCAGTTGCAATTTAGGGAAAACTTGAATTGAACTCATCCAGAGATCTGTTGTTAGTAGCAAGGCCTTTCTGCCTCTTGGAACAACCTTGAAAGGTGTCCCAGCTCCAGGGGAGATCACTACTCCCTGGCAGGGAGAGCTCAAGGGCAGTTCACTTAGGCTGACACTGGCTTTTGTAGTCAAATTGCATGCCATGGGAAGGGTGTGCAAGAGACTCCTTGTACCCCCCAGCTTTCTTTGTTCCTTGATAATTGAGTCTTGGAATAAACACATTCAAGTGTTATTCACATGATCAGGCATGATGGTCGTTGGGTCAGTCTGCTCTTTGTGGGTTTCCTGGAGTTCTTGACCTGGCTACAGCTCAGACCTTTACCTCATTTGGAGCTTGTATTGAGCTACTGCTGGTCTGGTTAAGGGGGCTGAATGTATCCATCACACATATAGAGGCCTGATGCTACCATTTAAAGCCCACCAAAATTCATGGTCCAACTCCCATTCAGTTGTTTGAAAATGAATAACAAAGAGCTGCGTGTGTAAAAAAGGAATTTCCATTAGGAATTTGAAGGAGTGAAACTGTTGTGATTCTACTTCAGTAGATTCTTGATACAGTAGATATTCAGTAGAATTCTTGATACAGCAAAGTAAAATAAACCAAATGTGATCGGAAGAATTTTTTCTTCAGTACAAAGCTGTACTGAACTGTAAATGAAGTGCAAAAACTCTGCTAGAGTATTGAGATCTCTTCTTGAGAGTGCTTTGTAAAACATGTCCTATAGATCCTGCTGCTGGTAATGTGATGAAGTTTAGTATTCTCTTCAAGTTGGTGGAATTTTTGGATTATTATTACCACATGGTTTGTATATCCAGGCAGCATTTGATGTTAATCGTCATAGATGTGTATATATATGTGAGAGAGTGTGTGTGTGTGTAGGAAGAATGGGTGATTTTTTATAAACTGTTTACTCAGCAAATGCACGGATAAAGCAATAGTTATACTGATCGTAAGTTCTTTTATCATCTATTTATCATTATCCCACAGTGGCTTGACCTACAACCTATTACTAATACACCAGAAAAACGATGTAATGTGTCACTGTAAAAATCTTTGCAAATTGACACAAAGACTAATTTGTCACTTTAAAAAATCCCAATCTGTTACATCTGTAACAATACACCCTAGCTTTTCATTCAGTATAAATAAAGTACACTCTGTAACCTTGGATCAATAAACTACTTATCAAAGTTGTAATTAGCTTCATTTTACAACTCAAACAGTTCTAAATCCAGAAACAAACACAGACTTCATGAACCAATGTATTTATTTTTGCAAAATTCTACTTATATTTTTCTGCAGTGAATTCTTGTCAGTTTGTCTAAGCAAAAGGGTACAAAAATGCTGAAATAAAGATGAATATCTGTGTACTCACTAGGCTGACAAAGTACTTACAGTGCTGTGGAATTCCAGCTCTATTAAAAATCACTATCGTGGTCTTGAAGGCCCAATACCCTTCAGGGGAGAGTATGAAGTACAAATCTTGGTTATTGTTTTTAAGCTGTGCTGTCTTTAACAATGTCAAATCGAAAGCGTGTTATGTAAGTTTGCAGCAAACAAATGTTTTATCACAGCTACAGATAATACTTGTTCAACAATTTGTATGCTAGGCTTTTCCAAGCAATGTGAAGAAATGAACTGAATCATAGCTTGTGTTTGCTTAACAAAGCATTCAGGTGTGTAGGCTGTTGGAGCCTTTTGGTATCCAGGTGCCAGAATGGTGTTTCTAAGAGCCAAAGAAGACTTAACAGTCCACAGCTTACATTACCTCTGAGTTAACAAGTTGTGATGAGTTGAGTTCTTGGTTTGGGCTCCCTGAGCTTCTCTAGAAGCTCCTAAGAAGACGGCAAAATGATCAGGCATGTTCCAGGGTAACAGTATTGAAAATAAAGAACAAAACATGTTATTTCTTATGAAACCATATGTGCTGCTTCTGATTTGCATTGAAAAGTTGATAAAAGCTGGATAAACTTTGTCAACTTTATTACTATCTCTTTCTCTTTGTTTATGTATACACCTCTCCATTTGTTTAAATTCAGTCAGTTTTTCTCTTAAAGTTTGTGTTTTTCATAGTTTTTCTAATGATTACCTTTTTTGTATATGCTCATTATGTTGCTTATTAAGTAAAGGCAGATTTTTCCCTGAAACAGTTCTTTATAGAAAGTAACAGCATGTAAAATGTTGGCTGGTTCTAGAGTCTTAGCTATTGCTAACAAAAGCTAATGAATGGCAAAAAGTGGAGGGCTTTCTCATTCAGAATGTTTTCTGACTCAATTGTACTTGTAAAAAGCTGTTGAAATGTGGATATATGTATGTTCACTTTACATGGCAACACTTTTCTGTTGAATTTACACAGCAAAAACATCCTTCTTCTTTCTCCCCTCCCATAATCATAATTTATGAGCATATATTATTTTCCAGCATTTTACATCGTCTTTTCACTTAATTCAACTAAAAGTTAAGACTACTTTCAGTCAACTGTAATGGATGAATAACTTCAGATTTTGTACCAATATGAATACTCCACAGTGAGGGGGAAAATAATCTATTTCTGAGAATCTTCCTTCGCTTTGTTTTTTCAGCTTGAAGTGCAGTCTTGTTGTGTATTCCTTCCGAATGACAGCCTGCCTTCCCCAAGTACTATTGTGTCTGGTGACATTCCTGGGACTGTGCGAAACTGGTACCATGGGCAGGCCAGCATGCCTGGCACATTTGTTGTCTGCTTGCCCCAGATAAAAATTATGAGTGCTGGACACAAACACATGGAACCTTTGCAAGAAATCCCATTTGTTGTGCTGAGACCCATCCTGGAAGAAGGTAATGTGATAAACTCAAAAAAACTTACTCTTTAGTTTCCATTTCTAACTGTTATGAAAATTACCTTCATTTTGTTTTGAAAACCTCTGGTTTTGTACTGCTTTTTTAGCAGAATGTTTTTACATATTATTGATGTCTAGAAATACTCTTTTCAAGGTTGGCCCCATGGAAATCAATGTGGAACTCATCATCAGAGAGCTAGTTCTGTGATGTTTTGTATATTTGAAACTAAAATAATTTTTTACCTCCATTGGTTTTGTTATTCAAGTTATTGTGTACCCAATCATCTTGACACAACAGGAAGTGGCGGTAAGTTGGAAATTCCAAGACAAAATGGTGACAGGTTAGGAAAAACTTCTCATCCCACCAAAAGGTGTTGGATGTAGCATTCAGACCGGACATTAGTTAAACATTCTTCACTGTGAGGGTGGTTGGTCACTGGAACAAACTTCACAGAAAAGTGTTCATAGCACTAAGCCTGTCAGAGTTCTGAATGCATCTGTACAATGCTTTTAATCATATGACTTAATCTTTGGTAGTCCTGCAAGGAGCAGGGAGTTGCACTCAGTGATCCCTGTGAGTCCCTTCCAACTTGAGATATTCTAGGGTTCAATAAAAATGAGGAAAAATATTCATAAGTATAGCAAACTGTCAGAAGAAAAGAATGAGACTTTCATGGCCATCTTGATTGACAACAGTTGTTGTTTTTCTGTGTTGTGACTTAGGAATGGTCGCAATCATTTTGTAGAGATTTGAAGAAAAACATTGTAAAGGTTGAGGAAAAGCACTGTAGTTCTTATTTGAAAAGCTAATATTTGATAAGGGTTTGAATTTTAGACTAGCTTGAGGGAAGAATCACCTTTTAACGTTCTGCAACCGATTGAGAAATAAATGGAGGCGGTAAGCTGAAAAAGGACCTAGCAAGTGAAAACTAGTTGCTTATGTTCAATATTTTTTATTGTGTTTTGGGTTGTTTTTTTTTTTAATAGAGCCCTTAGAAATGAACAGAATAAACAGTAAATGGACTTGCAGTAGTGTTCTGAAGAAATACTGATGTAAAAATCTTGTTCCATATATATATAGATATGAAAAATTGTGTACTGGAAGTAGGTGAGCCAAATAATCTGAGCCATCTTGGGCCTTAGGTTCCAGGTTTATTTTAATGACTTCCATGAGAGCTAGGCTCACAACCAAGTTTTGGATTCCATGGAAATGCCAGTATTTGTGGTTTAACTCCAGCCAGGAGCTCTGGCTGCACACATCCCCTCACTCCTCCACCCTAGTGGAATGGAGAAGAGAATCAGGAGGATTCTTAGAAATTCTGAGGATTTCTAAGTGAGAAAGCTTAGGGGCTGAGATAAGGACAGCTTAAAAGATAAAGTAAAAGCTGCAGGTGCATGCAAAGCAAAATAACAAATTGATTTGTTACTTTCTGTCAGTAGGCAGGTGTTTCAGCCTTTCTGTTTGGTTGGTTTCATGGATTATTTGGGTCGGCTGACCAGGGGGTCTCCCTTCCCAGCTCTTTGTGTGCCCCCAGTTTACTTGCTGGTGGAGCAGTGTGAGAAGTAGGAAACATTTTAAGCACTGTTCAGCAATAATTAGAACATACCCGTATTATCCACAGTTTTAAGCACAAATCTAGAACAGCACCATTCCAACTACTATAAAGAAAATTAAGTCTATCCCAAACAAAACCAGGGCATGGGTGTACAGTTAGTTTGAGAAAACAACAATGAACTATATTATTTAGAAAATGTTTTTGCTGTTTTGTGTATTCATTCTAAGATGCAAAGAGGGAGATGCAGCAATTGTTCCATTGCTTTTGTGACAGCATTTTCTGAGAAAATGATTCTGTTTTCTGCTAACTTGCTGCTGAAATACAATCAATTTAAAGGGTAGGAAAAAATAAGACAAAATCACAATCCAGAGCTATTCCTGCTTCTGCTGTCTGAATTTTGTTTGGATTTATAACATCATGTTTCTTCTCCCTTTGATCTGCCAGTTATATTGAACTCTGTTCCTTTTTGTATTTTACCTTAACTCATGGCAATGGAAATAAAATTGTAGTTTTTAGTATTGAAAGTCCTATTAGAGATGCCGCCAAATTAAAAAAAAAAGTTTGAAAGAAAGAGAGAAAGTTGTATGTCTTTATCCTAATAACTTTCAGTAGGAATGATCTTATTTGCTAATCATAATGACAGATAGAAGATAAATTTAGCGGAAGTCTTTTGTTTGTTTTAAACTGATGATGTAATTTAAACCATTTATGAAAGTCAGAAGTCATTTGAGTTTTGTCAGACTGAGATTTGAAGGAAAGAGCCTAGTGAGAGAAGAGAATCCCCCTGGTTTGGATAAAGCCTATGGCAAGGAATTTATTTGTGTGTGGCTTTCTGCTCTGGGAATAATGCCAAACAGAAGTTCTCACAATCTTGATATTTTTGATTCTCTACTGGAGCCATTGCCTTCTCTCATGCCAAGACTCCCTCTTAAAGAGATTATTTCAAAATTTTTTCACAGCTTTAAAGTCACCTTTTTTGTTTCTTTCCCTGTAAAGGTAAATAATTTTTTTGGACTTGTATTGTGTAAGTCTCTTCTGTCTTTGAACAAGACTTCAGAGACAGTCTGTCATTCTTCAGACATGTTACCATCTCTCAGAAATTATATTTAGTCAACTGTGCTTTTCCTGGTTACCATTTTTTGGATCATTCCTTCTTTTACAAAGAAATAAGTAAAAGGCTTTTCCACAAGGATGTGTTGTCACTTTTAAGAAAGCTGTGTGCTCACTGATATATTTTTCTTATTGCATGATAGACTAAAAGAGGACAAAAAGGGAACATATTCCTACTGTCATTTGGGAATATTTCAGCCTACTCAGATACTTACTGACCTCAAGATGTCAACATACTGTAAAAATATCTTATACACTATCCCACAATCAGGTCTTTCCATTTGTTTACAGAGGTTTGCTGCTTCTCTGAGGTAATTTTAGTTTGTAGGAATGCATGAAAGAACATTTTAAGTACTTTTATAGCACTTTTATTCAGAAACATAATGTAGCTCAGTCATACTAAATAACTAAGTAATCCATAAATGGATTTATCTATGTAAAGAATGAAATATTCCTTTGAACTTCTGTTGAATAACAGATATAATTAAGTAAAGTATTGAATTGCATTAAGTATTATCTTAAGAGTGCAAATTATTCAGACAAGATCCATGAGGTAGTATTTATTGAAGACATTAAAGCAGAAGTACAAAATCATAGAGCCTGGAAGGCCAGGTTGGAAATGACCTTGAGTGATCCCTGGTCCAAACTTGCACAGCGAAGGGACCCAAGATGACGTTATCCAACACCCTGCTTGTTTGCTCCTGAAAAGCGTGCACATCTCTAAGGAGGCTGTCTCAGTTAATGATTGTTCTTACTGTAAAAACTCCCTTATATCAATATGAAATCTCTCCCGGTGCAACTTGTACCTGTTGCCCCTTGTCTTCTCTGTTTGGACACCCTCTGAA
The DNA here is from genome assembly GCA_013399915.1 of Illadopsis cleaveri. Lineage (NCBI taxonomy): Eukaryota > Metazoa > Chordata > Aves > Passeriformes > Timaliidae > Illadopsis > Illadopsis cleaveri. The sequence goes on from VXBB01005920.1 coordinate 66,258, forward strand.
GAGGAAGACCTGTGTCATGTTTGTAGCTGCCCTTTATGTAAAATATTTACTAAGAAAAAAGTAAATAGTTAGAAACTCAGTTTGAGCAGGACTGAAACGTTTAGAGACGTGCTTAGAGCGCGTTGTGACTTTCCGTGCACATCTAACTTGAAATATTTGATAATTCATCTGTATAATCTCCAGGGTCCAACCTATAGCAATAGGCTCAAATGTGGTAAATATAGTTGGACAGCATATGTTGTTATGGTCAGAACTTCAGGACTGCTAAGTGGTATTCTAACTCCTATAAAAGGAAAACAAGTTGAAAATATGAAGGCAACTTTTGCCTAGGTAAAGCACTTTTTTAGAGTAATAGTGAAAATTTTTAGTATTGAGGAAATCCTCCTGGTTTTAAAACTTTACATTTGGAATTACTTTAGTTATTCATTTTTAATAATGTTAATTAATTATTAATATAATAATGTTCCTCTTCAGGTTCATAGTAGTAAATTTTACGAATTCATCTTCGTAAAAATGTTTGCTTATGTCAGATACAGTAAGATACAGATCTTTAGATAAGACACAGTAAAATACTTCTAGAAAGCAGTGTTCAGAATATCTTAAAATTGTTGTTGATATTGCTGTTAATCATATTCACATTTTGAGGTGGATAGCCATATACTGACAGTCAGTGAATCACTGTATTCCAAATATTTAAATTTGAAAGATGGCTTTTATTTGTGACGCAAGACAGATCATGTATCATCAGAGAGTTTTGTAACCTGTGTCGAAACTCAATAATCTGTCAATAAGTGAGTTGAAGGAAAATAGGAAATTAGTGCCACGTAGATTTCAACCTGAAAACAGCAGTTAAATGTTAAAGTAGAACAGCAGTATGTTGGCCTTCTTACAAGTTATCATCTTGCTTTGGATTTTTAAAAATGTTTACCTTTAAATTTACAGAAATTATTTTTTCAGTTATTATATTGAAGATAAATATTTGACATTAAAATAGTGTCCTGTTTCATAGAGGGATTTGTGTGCAACCTTAAAGATCATCTCTTTCCAATCCCCCTGCCAAGGGCACGGACACTTTTCACTAGACCAGGTTGCTCAGAGCCCATTCCAACCTGGCTGAGAGCACTTTCAGGGATGGGACATCCACAACTTCTCTTCGAAGCCTGTTCCAGTGTCTTGCTACTCTCGTAGTGAATAATTTCTTCTTTATATCTAATGTAAATCTACCTTATTTTGGTTTATTTGAGCTTATACTCAATGTCACCATCTGTAATAGTAATTACTGTATTTAATTTACTTGTTATGAGAATGGCTTGTAAAATTAGTTCTCACATTTGAGAAGCTGGGATTATGCAGACATAGAACTGCTTTCCTGTTGCATGACTGAGAGGAAGTACAAGTGCCCTAATATGTAGTTATTGACTACACGTTGGCTGCAGTATCTTTTTTTGTAAACATTCCATGTCCCTTGAGAATGAGGGCATTAGAAATCCATGTAAAGACCCTGCAGCGTGGATACAGAAAGGGAAATGAGGACAGAGTAGTCAGGTTGCTTTTTAAGGATTCCAAGGGATACTACTGATAAGCCTGGGAACAGATCTCAGAGCACATGCATGATAAAGCTTTCATGATCTCTCTCCTACCATTACTAATTTTAAACAAACAAAATTTCTCTTTTGTAGAACTGTCAGCATTGTATACACAACATTGTGTACAAATACCACAATTGCAATCTATTTTTTTAAATAAAGTTAAGTACTTCATAAAAATGAGAGCAAACATAACAATTATTAGTAGTTAAGTACATTTATCAATTTTGTGTGTCACGCATATGGGAAGTCTTATTATAAGCATTAGTGATTAACTCTAGCAAAGAAGCAAAGTGCATCAATAAGTACCAGAGAAAGGGCTTCCACATACCAATTTTTTTAATTTATACATTGGAAAAATAATTCAAAAATTCTGTAGGAAATTAATCTTTCTAAACTATTGCAAGTAGCAGATAAAAGATAAATGCCAGTACTTTGAAAATTGTCTGATGGTTGGGTCAGTCAACTGCCAAATACCTGGAAGTGGTATATATAAATTTAAGAAGTTATCAAAGCAGTTGAAATAGTTTAATTAATATTTTTTCAAATACAAATCAGTGATGTTGTTCTACGAAATTAAAAATAAGGGTTTAGGCTAGCAGTAGATCAGGAATTAACCATACTTTCATAATCTTCAACCATAGTAGGGGTCTTTCATGTGTATAATAAATGCCATAATAAATGTTGAGTGTGCTGTAGTTCCACTGAAGGCAATTCCAGTTTTCCCAATTTACTTAAAATATTTCAGAATTTCTTCAATTAGGTGACAAAATAATAGTATACATAGATGGAAAAGTTATATGTAGAGAAAATTCTGCTAAATGTGGCACTGACTTTTCCTTTCTACCAAGAAATCATTCTTTAAATTATGGGAAAATCCTATAAGCAATGTTGCTTTTGATGGTTAGACACTTTGAATTATTCTTTTTAATAGTTTCATAAGACAGATTTGCAAATGAATGACGGTACATTTTTTTGGTAAACAAATAGGACATAGGTGCAACAACAAAACAAGGATTTATCAGGTGCATAGTTCTGGTAAAGTGTTAGAACAGGCACATAGTGTATTTGGAGCTGAGGAAGAGGTATTTGATGACATTAGGGGGAATTTTATAGCTGTAAATTCACTATATCTTTACTACAGTGTTTTTTCAAGGTACTGTGGTTTGTGTAAATTGATAAAATTTTATGGTTTCCCTTTAAGGCAGATATTGTGCGCAGTCTAGTAGAGCTACTACTGATTTTTTTTGTTAGATATTATTTCTTTCTAATCTATGAAATATGTTAATTTATGTTAATTTCTGTGGGTAATTTACTATGTTAATTTACTGTTGTCAAAGAGAAAAACAAAGTTCATATGTAATAATTAGAAACATATCATTGGAGTTGACTTTGCATTTGAATCTTTTCCATCTATTGCAATTATTTTTTTGTATTTCTTGGCTGACTGAATTTGGAAAAAAACACAAATTAAAAAACTTTTGATCTGCAAACCTTTTGAAAATATTTTCAAGTCATTTTGAACTGAATTCTTCAGTATGTAATAGCTTCAAAATAAACTACTGAAGTTTTCAGTTTGTTCTTAGGATGAGACACAGAGTTTTCTAATACATACTTTTGACCATATAAATGTATTGCTGAAGCCACTTGTGGAAGAAAAAATAGAAGTCCCACTAAAATAATATGGTAAAAAGATGTTGGAATGAAGCTTTCTTTTGGTATCAAAACCCTTCTAATTTCTTTAAATGATCACTCTTAACAGCTGGTGCTATTTCTCAGCAGGACAGTATTGACTGTAGGTCACACCAGGCAGCAAACACACTCTTCAGATATTGTTTAAAAACACTGGTTTGAATTTTTTATTGTCCCATGAGACCCCAAGTGGCCCAGCCCAGTGTACCTTTGTATACCATTTTCTCCTCTGATTCTCAAGATTGGCTCCCATGCTTCTGGGGTGTTAGATTAATTTGGACTATTTTTATCTATGACTTAGGCCAAAATTTTGAAAAATAAAACCTCATAACTTTGTGGATTTTCCTATGAGAAGGAGAACTTTTCTGCTTCTCTTTCTCCTTCTCTGTTCTCCCTGCAAAGATGATGTTTCAGGCATGGCTGAGGTTTGTGGATGTTCACCAGCCTGCTGTGTCTGGATCTGGCACTGCATCCAGCTGCTTTTACACTACTTCATATTGGGATAGGCAGTTTCTCTTGGTGGATTGAAAATCCACATGCTGGGCACAGACTCTATGTTGTTCAAGTTGTCACAAAAGGGCCCAACTTCTTCAGTAGAAAATCTGACAAATGGAATGAAGACTTTCTTTAAAGAAAACAAAACCAAACAAAAGAAATCCCAAAGGCCTCCTGAAATATTTTTATGTTCTTATACTTCTGAAGAGCAAAAACCCATATCTATTTCAGGTAAAATTAGAATTATCCACATATCTTTCAATGCCTTATTTTCCTCACTTCTTTTGAGCATTCTTTGGGTTTTAGTTCAGTGTTTCTCCCAGAGCCTAATTTTTTTTCTCTTGAGCCCTGGCTCTGGATCTTAATATGTGAGATTGTATTTGGTTTACATGGCAAGGTTTTGTTAGTGGGGTGGGCAGCAGGGCTGACATCTTCCAGAAGCTTTCCTCGAGTCCAACAAAGCCAGTTCCAACGGGCTCCTGATGGACTTTCCCAAGCTGAGTCTGTTCTGCCCATGAACAGTAACAGGTGAATTATTTCTGCCTGTCTTCCAGACTTTTGTTACATTTTCTCTTCTAGTCCAACTGAGTAAGGGGAGTGATAGCAGCTCTAGTGGGTTCCTGACACTCAGCCAGGGTCAACCTAGCACAGGGATTCTGTTTCAAGTCCTGTAATCTATGTGCTCAGTTCCTCTCAACTCTCGCTGGTAGAGCTGTTGAAAATTTTCCTTCATCAAAAGGAGTTCCTGTTGCCCCTTTAAAGAGCTACCTGAATAGTTTTGTGATCCTGCTTTGGAAACTTTTATGTTTCGTCTGTTGACAGCCTAAAGAAAACTGATTGTATGGAAGCTGTAGGCATTTTATTGTTCAGCTGTGCACTGTCAATTCCCTCACTGATTGTTCCTGATAACGATTCCTGGTAGGATGCCAGGAACCTCTCTGGGTAGGCTTCCTCCTAATTATAAGAAATGAAGTGCTAAGTGTATGTTCATAATAGTTTTTTTTAGAAAATCCATTACCATTCTGTTCCTAGGAAGTTTAAGTGAGGTGGTGGAAAGACCTGCACTGTGAGCATTGGAATAGGCTTCACTCTGCAGCACCACTGTTGAGATGCAACCAGTAGACTTTTAAAGGAAAGAATTCACTTTTTTAGTATTAAAACCTGTAAAGAGATATAAGGATATAATAGAAGGAGTTGCCTCTGAACTGCACCCATATGCTGAAAAAATTGGGGAGTGTTTTCTGGATATTCTTCAGTTTGAGGAAAAATATATGAAGCAGAAAGATTTCTTTAAAGGCTATGTTTTACATGTTTGTTTACAGTTTGAAATCAAAATTCCCAGTGGATTTCAGTTTTTAGAAATTGTAATAAATTTATTGCTATTGTTTAGGTTTTGAATTGTAGCATGGAAATGATGGTTGAATTATTTTTATGACAGTTTGGGATCAATTTAATGGTTGTTGACTTGCTGACTTCCAAGGTGGTTTAGAATAAGGCCTTTGCTAATTTTGTGAAATTAATACCGTACTTTTTATTAAGCAATTGTTTAACTGTTTCCCCTTCTTTTTAATCACTAGGTGATGCTTTTCCATGGACAATTAGTCTGCATCATTTCAGTATATATACTCTTCTTGGACAACAAATGACACTTAATTTGGTAGAACCAATGGGCTGTACTTCTACTTTAGCTGTGACTTCGCAGAAACTGCTTGCTTCAGGGCCAGAATCCAGACACTCCTTTGTCGTCTGCCTCCATGTTGACCTTGAATCCCTTGAAATAAAATGCTCCAACCCCCAGGTTGGTACATTTAATTGATTTATGAAAGGAAATTAAAAATAACTTGATTTAAGGACGATTGATCTGCATTTTCATGAAGAGGATCTCTGTCTTAATTTTTTTTTAACCGGGTCATCAAGATCAAGATGCTTAGATTGAGATTTGCTTTGAAGCTCTCTCAACTTCTGTAATTTAAACTCTTCTCCAAATGTAATAGCTGTAGCATAAATGCATCTTTTGGCTGATGGAGTGAAATGAATTGCAGATGTACCATTAAATGCTATGATACTGTTCTGCTGTCACTGTGGATTCCTATATTGAAGTGGTTTAATGTAATTTTTTTCCTACATTTTCATGGAACTAACATTTCTTTGAACATAAAGTGTTTTTTAGGGAAGCAATGGTATCCTACAGCAAAGGGAAGAAAAAACAGATGAATGCATGTAAACAAAACTTACCACCTCATTTGTGTTTATTAAAAGGAAAAGGTGCTTTTAGATTTTTCAGAAAGTAGACCTTGTGTTTTAATGACTTGGACCTAGTTTGCTCGAATTTCAAATACAGTAGGTGTTTGATAATATTAAAAGTGGAATGGCCTTGTTACAAGTGCAAGTCTTACCTAAATGTTAGTTGAGAACTAAAGAGAAAATAGAAAAATACAATCTTTTTCAAGCATTCCAAATGAAGTGTAACTGAGTAATTGGTTTTGCAAACTGTAAGAAAATATTTCCAGTTAAAAACTGAAACTCTAAATTCCATATAAATCATGTTATGAGCACAGTGAAATGTTAAAATGAAGTTGCAGTATGGAATATTAGATCAAGTGTTATGATCCTAAAAGGTGTCCTTGTACACTGTGATGTTATTAATTTATTGAAGTATTCTAATGACTGAAAGGATGCGGTCAAATTATTTGAGTTTACTAAAGGTTCTTGAACTGTCTTTTCTCCTTTGCATGTGCCTTACTTGTCCTTAAAGGAAGAAAAAAAGGCAATCAGTCTTCTTTAATCAGATGTCAAAGGATAGAAGATGAAAAATACAGTTCCATAAACAGCATTTGATAGTTATAAATTCACAATATGAAATTTGATTCCTTACAACGACAGGCTGTATTTTTTCTATAGATGACAGCCTTAAACTAGATGAAATTTGGTGAATTTTTTAAATGGTAGCAAAGGTGAAATATTATATTTATATGACTATTATGATTTAATACGGAACCATGTTCTGATGGTCATAAAGTCAATAGGTACTTCCAGTGTGCAAAATTACCAGGATGTTGCCTTTGGTTGTAGTTTTCAATTTTGTAGTAATGTGTCATTTTTAAAATATAAAATGCTGCAACATATTGAGCTTTACGAATTTTGCCAAGTAGTCACTGGGGTCTTATTGAATTATGTTTGGTTTCGCTGAGGAGAGGGTGAGAAGACTTTTTAAACAAATACTGGCAGTTATCCTTTTTGTCCTACCATTTTTCTTCTTTTAAATAGTGTGTTCTAAAAATAATTATTATATATGCTCAAAAATACTTAGAAAGGAGGGAGGTCTTACACTTACACTAGCCCTTTTCATATAATCAGAAATGTATTTGTAAAATATTGAGACTATGCATTTGAAAACAGGCAACCAACAAGAGAAAAAGGAATCCTTCCATTTCAATCAGTAACAACCAATGGAATGAAATAAAGTGCGTTAAAAATAACCGAAGATGTGACGTTATCGGAAGTTTTGAAATTTTATTTACATGTAGACACACGCCATCTTTTTTTTTTTTAACGAGTCTTTCTTGTGAGGATTTTTGGTATTTTTTACCTTTTAACATAACTCCGTGAAAATCATCTCCTTCTAATGGAAGTGTGCTTTTTTGTTTGCTGAACTTATTTTGTCCCTAGTTTCAGAGCAGGATAGAGTATTTTGATCACACTACTTGATTGGGTGGTTGCTGGTGATGTTCAGAGACATGGCTACTGCTCTCTGAAATAACCACTGTTTTAGACATCAAAGATTCTAGTCTGAGCAATTTTAAAAAGTTTCCCTGACAAGGTAAGTAATTATTAGCTTTAATGATTATGACTACTGCAACCCCAGTAAGATTCAAACCTTTCAGTGTTGGATTAACTGATGACAAACCTCTTCACCTTGTGTATGAGCATATATGTAAACACAAGTTCCTTCTTTTGCATTATTTTGTGCGTTTAGGAGCAGTAGCATAAATAATTTTCTGAAAGCCCTGCTTCATTAAAACAAATTTAGCTTAAGTTGTCCTTTGGTTTCTTGGAAAAAAATTGGGACGCGGGGAAATTGCAAGCATGTATGATTTGGATATTTGCCTGTATCCTATTAAATTTCTAGGGATACTTTTGCCAGCAAAGTGTCAACAGCAGTTAATGTTATATTAGTCAATCAATTGGGTGGACATTACATTAGTTAGTTACTTTAGTTGAGCTTCCTGCATTACATGGAAAAGACTCAGGAAAACCTAGAAATTTGAATTTGGTAATTTAAAGGTTACCAGTGCCAATCAGAGTGCTACAGACACAAAACACTTTAGAGCATAACTGAAAGAGCTCTTCATCACAGCTGGAGTTGTTTGGCTGTAGATTTTCCTCTGTGTATGAAGGAAAAAAATGTACTGTGAAGTTTATCTCCTCTAAGGAAAATTCTGTCAAAAGATTATGTGACCTGCTCTCTGTAAACCTTGAAACTTCAAAAGAAAATCCAAGATGAATTAAGAAGGTTTTTATAAAATTTCAGCATTTCACCTCTTAAGAAAGGACTGCACCATGTACTTTGAGACTTCATCACACATTCTCACGCACTAAATCAAGTACTGTTTCATATCAAATATAGATTGACAGCAGTGTTTTTCCGCATCTGTTCTGCCCACATAAGAAGCCAGCTTCATAGAGCAGAAGTGTCCTGAGGCTTAAAGTTCTTATAAATATGTGAATTTCAATTTTTTATAATGGCAAGTTGGGTATGGTATCCAGCTGTGAATCTGCTTATATATTATTTTCAGTTTTCACTGACCTTTTTTTTATACAGTATGTTTCAATATGTTGTCATACAAATTCCATGATTAATGCCTATTTACAAAATCTTGTGTAAATATCTTAGAACTGAGTCAAACAATGTGCAAGTTAAACAGTGTGTTTCTGAATATTGGAATGACATATGCCAGGAGACTATTGAGTTTGGTAGTGAGTATTCTTCCAAAGCCAGATAAGTTTCACATGCTGCATGGGATCATTATTTTAATACAGTTTGAATGATTACTTTTGCATTGTTAATATTTTAGGAAGTTTACATTTGCCTTTTCCTAGGGACCGTGTCTATACATATGAAATATATGATAAATTACCTTTGCTTAATTGTTAAAATTTATGTTAGTAAAAGTTTTACAAGACCATGTTATTGCTTATGTTTTTGAGTTATGTATCATATGTTTACCCAAAGCACAGATTATTTTTATCAAAGTCACTATACTGTAACTGATGCTAAGTATTTTATTTGCAATGTAATTGCTTATGAGAACATTATAAATGGTGAGAAGTTCAGTTCTGCTGTATTATAAGTCTCAGTGGAGGACTTTGATTTTTCCTTCACCTCATTAAGAGAAGTTTCATCCTAAAATTAAGTTTTAATTTTTCCTTTAGATGCAGCTTCTGTACGAACTGGCTGAGATCACAAGTAAAGTTTGGAATAAAATTCAGAGGAAAGGAGTTCTATATCAATCTGTATCTTCTGTCTATACTGAAACCATGACAGGACCTGCTCCTCCTAGTTCTCCAGTTAAGAGCAGTGTTGGTACCATTCCACCAGAAACCAGCACGTACAGTCCATCTGCTGACATTGGAACGACTACAGAGGTATTTTTATTTCTTAAAAAAATGTGTTGTGTGCGTTCTGACCTACAAAATGTAGTAGTGTGCTGTCAAGGAAGAATCAGAAAAAATCAGGAAGTGTAGTAGAGTCCAGGTGGAAAGTAATTTTGCCTCAATAAACTAATGAAGAATACTTGATTACTCATTTTGGTGGAACAAAAGAGAAAAAAAGCTTGCTGTATTGTGCCTATATTTATTATTTGTTTGTGTTGTTTCTCTTTGAAGTGAGTGTGTATTATCTTGCGTCAGAAAGCTGTGCTTCGTGTGTTCAGGTCAAGAAGCATAAGCCATGTTTCAAGTCCAGAATTAGTGGAATAGTAAATGTTGTTTTGAAAATACCTGTGATACCTGTGCTGCTTGTGAGCTGTTCCAAGTAGTCAGCCAGTCACTCTGATGCCTGACTCAGTAGAGGGCTGCTGTGTGTAAATTGCATTGGCAACCAGGAGAGGTACTGGGCTGTGAAGGCTTCCAAGGTTGGCATTGCGCCTGGCTGTGTGCTCACCCCGCCTCCATCCAGCCACAGTTGAACCACTGCGCCATCTGTGAACTACTCCAGAGGCTCAGTCCATTCCCCTGTCTCAGCTGGCCATGTCTCAGAGTGCTCTCGTAGCTCTGTCACATGAGCATTTGGGTATGCATCTTCAGATATAAGATTGGACACTCAATTTTATGTATTTCTGCTTCCTTAATTTATAACGCTGTGTAACTGCCTGGAGCAATCTGGTACCTGATCATAATGTCTGTGTTTGCCTGAGACTGTAAAATATTGGAGATGGGGTTGGAGTCCTGTGCTGTACTGAGGAAAGCGGGTTAATTCCTTTATCAGCATGAATGCCCTGTTAAACTTCACCCATGAGTATCATTAGCCATAAGTCACCAGGTAACTAGTATAGAGTTGAGTGGGTGGTCACAGGAAGCTGTGCAACTGCACAGGTGTAGTATTTGTGGTCTTCTTAGTGTCCCTGTCAGGTTTACAAGTTAGAATAGTGAGTTGACCTTGTTTGTGCTCCAAGGGAGAGTTAAAAATGCATCAGAAGAGTTGAAGGTATACCAAGGTATCACATCTATGCAGTGCATTGTTTTTAACATAAATCTATTAGAATGTAGGGAGACTTTTCTGAATGACTGGCTTTCAGTCTCAGGATAACCCCATCAACTTTAGGGACACCTCATAGAACAGTTCTGGAACACAGGCAAATACACAGTAATTTGGATTCTGAGCATTTGGCCAGGATTGGTTTAGCCTTGTGTACAGTTTATATTAATTCCCAGATTTGGAGAAAATGAAAGGATGATTGCTAGTGCCTACTTTTTATATGCATCATACACACTCATACCTAAGAGGCAGCTGACATTAAAAGGTGTTTGAGTTAGAGTTTCAGCTCTTAAGTTGTTTCACTAAAATGTTTCTAGATTATTTGAATAGCCTTGGTTTTGGTGTATATCTGTGTGTGCATTATTTCAATTGTCAAAAATGTTGCCATGGATACAAAATTGAAGGTAAGCAATAATACTAAGAAAACAATATGGTCACAAAAATAGTGGTTTTCCCACTACTCACATCAAATTAATTTCTCGTTACAATCAGAAACCATCAGCTTTATAAATAACAATTTGGTTTTGATCATCTATATAGACAGCAGTATTTGGAGTACATGCTGTACTTGGAGCATTAATTGGAACTATTTGGTAATTGTTTTAATCCATATGTTACCAAGATTATTTTGGTAATATGGGTCCAAGTTCAGTGTTCATATCCTACCCTTTCGCAAAATGTTCTTCATGATTTATTTAATCGTCTTTGTATTCTCAATAAATGTTATACACCAGCTAGAAAATTTCTTCTCCTAAAAATTCTAAATTATCTAAATGAAATTTAGTGAATTAGTGAGCAAGGAACAATATTAAAGTAATTAAATAATAATATATATTTCTGTAGGTCTGACTTGGGGAAAATTTCCGAAAGTTTGTTTTTATCAGACTCTGTATTTTGTTTACATGTCTCTGTAGACTTGAGCCTTGAAATCTTGAAATCTGTCAAATGAAAACAGTTTTGCTGCCATAGCTGTGGCATTTTTTAAGTTTAGAGATTTTGTAGTTACTGTGTTTTGCTCTGTGGGAGACACATGATTATTTTTAAAGCTTCTTTCAGCTGCAACAGACTTGCTATAAAATAAGAAAGTAAACTTGCACAACTATTTATATCAAAGAGCAAAAAAAAGGTAATTTGTTTATGTGATCTGTGAATGATTTATATTTTAAGCTGTGTCTAATTCTTTTCTTGCTGACAACTTGATGTGAGCACCATGGTCTGATGTGGATAAAGCTACCTGGCTTGCTGACTTTTAGCCTGGGTGGTGGTAGGACAGGGAAGCATGAGTGAGAGGCTTAAATACTGGAGGCTGGAAACAGTTAATCATTTTTACCATCCCTGCCTTGGAAAAGGTAAGGTAGTACAGACTACAACAGGCCACTTGTTACTGTTTACTTAAGTACAAACAGTGGTAGAAGTGTTTAGTCCTTGGGGAAACTCAGTGATTGAGCAAGAACGCAGAAGTTATTTTGATAAGGCATAGCATTAGCGTGGCCAAACTGTGATCATCCCTGAGCTTTACGCAGGCCAAGGATGAAGGCCTCGTATGTTTGGATCTTCCTGATGAACAAAGATAAATTCTGGTAAGAAAATAAACTCAGTATATTGGTCAATTTGCAACAATTGGTAAAAGAATTTAAATTGTATATTTTAGGACTTGGCATGAGAAGTTGTGGGAAAATAGTTCAGGGTTTCTGACTCTGGCTTGATTTTTCAGTAGATCTGGAAACAGAGCAAAAAAAGTAATGCATAAACATATTTAACAATAACATGCTGGGTGCTGAAAATCCAAAATGAAAATTACAGCTCCATGAGAAACAAGAGCACAGTCTTTCTTCTCACTTCAGTTTCTTAGTTTTTCACTGCAAAAAAATTATGTGAATTTGAGCTTATTTGGGAGCAAAAAATAAAAAGTGTCAGCTACTGCAGACCATCAGTTTTTCAGGCCCTTTGACTCTGCCTAATGGTTGTGGTTACAGTACCATTAACAGAAAGCTAAGAAAAAATGCAATCTCTTCCATTTTTTTGCCTCCCAAAGGGCTGTCATACAACATGTTGTACCTGTCTTCAGAGAAGCGTTTGCCACTGACAAAAGAGAACGGGCCAATTCAGCTGTTTACATGCTTTCATTGCAGAAAAAATATAGGTAGTATGTTGAAGTTAAGCTGTTGAAGTAGGCAGAGGCAGCACCGTGTCACCTCTGACAGGGACAGGGTGTTAAGCAGCTGGGGATGTCTCTTGACAAGCTCTGCAGCTGCCATGGCTGCCATCAAGAGATCATTGCTGGATGCCACTGCCAAACCCAGTTTTAACTACACTGACCTAATGCCAGTCCAAGCAGGAGTACGGACAGGTGACCTGGAATACTGGGTGGGAATGCAGGAGCCCAGGTACAGAATTGCTGGGAGAGGTGAAGCCCAAGTGAGTTGAGGCCCTTGTTAGGATTTTCAGGCTCTGTGGTAGAATGAGTTCCAAACCCTGGCAATTGCAGGTCCAGTTTCTAATGATGCATCTGGGTGGGTATCTCTAACTATAGGGTAAATGCAGTTCTTCAGAAATCTCACAAATACTGTTTTAAGTAACCTTGTGCCAAAATTATCAACTGACTTATTCTCTGAGAGACGTTGTACATAATTTAATATCTTCATAAAAATAATCTTAAAGAAGTGTGAGAAAATTATAGTGTGACTTTTCTTCAGAGTAAAGTTATCTTTGTACTCAAAAACTCAAACCACTAAATAAAAATAACTGTCTGTGAAAAAAAAAATCCTAAAAAAATGCATGAAACAGCTGAAAACATTAAATTACAGAAATAAAAGAACCCAATTACAAAATTCAAAAATTACCATGGTGGCAATATGTATTTGCTGTTAAGTGTACCCCTTTAAGTTTAATCTGCTGTTGTTTTCTTCTTTTTCAACTATCAGAAATGTAGAGTCCTGCCAAAATTTTGGAACAAAGTTGATTTTCATTCAAAATCCATTTTGGAACATGTTCATTGGGAGAGTGGGAGGGTGTGTGGAAGACAAGAAGGAGACTGTCTCTCATTCCCACTCATTCCAGTTTGTAAGTTACGGTTTGGCAAAATGAAGTGTGTTTATAGTACAAACAGAACTTGAAGTATTCTTCAGATTAAAAAAAAAAAAAAAAGGAAAAAAATGCTTTTTATAGAATGCAAGGAGTAGAGAGCCACAAATGGGTCCACAGTACATCAGCATTGTCAAGAATATTGGCTTGAACTGTAAATAAACATGTACGTATTGGTTTTCCCTTTCCTTACCTTAATTGGCTTTTATTTCTTGATACTTTGTAATCCATCTGAACATCTCAGCACAGGGAAATTCTGTTTGGCTGGCTCCTTCCTTCAGATCTGCCCTGCTGAAGGGATCTGCCCAAAGTCCACCATCTTTTTGGAGCATGTGAGGTGTGATGAGGAGGGTTATCTCAGACAGCGAAACTCCAACACTGAAGCATCATCTTCTAGGGCAATCATTCAAAGGCAAATTACAAAGGTGTGGGAAGTTATTGAAAAGCAGAGTGTCAAAGGAGCTGTGTGGATGTTATACAAATGAAACAAATATAAAGGAATTTATTGTCAGAAATTGAAAGGATCAGAACTAATGCCATTCTCATGGCATAAAATCTCAAGTCATGAAATAGTCTGAGGCTTCTCTGATGTCCTCCAAGAATGAGGACTTCGCAAATAAAGACTCATCAAAACAGGAGATAGGATTCTCAAAGCATTTTGACTTTGGAAGGATACATTTTTCACTCCTACCTTTCATTGCTTTACAAGTGAGCGGAGGAGTTGAAGGGAGGCAGGCTAGTGTTTGCAGAGGGTTGGCAGGGATGACAGCAAAATGGCTGGGTCATGTCACTGATTTATTACTGGAGCCTGCCATTTCAGGAGAAGCAATAAGGACTAACAATGGTTAGCACTGGAGAAGTGACTGCTCTGCCTACATCCTTTCAGATGCTGGGGCGCTTGCAGGCCTGACACTCTCCAAGGCTGCTTTCCCCATACTTTTGTGTTCCAAGGACATGGGTGCTGGCATCCTTGAAGAAAACTGAATTTTGTTTTCAGTGTTGAAAAGGTACTTACTCTCATGTCACTGTCAGTTAGTGCTGCCTTGTAGAATAATTAAGTGGCGCTGGAGAGAGTGGAGCTCTTTGTAGAGACAGTAGGAAATATCTTGCAAGGACATGGTTAGTAAAGAGTATTAAGAGGTGAGAATCTGAACAAAAAAGGCAAGGAAGGATTTTGCTGGAGAAGCTAATAGGAAATACAAGTCACAGTTTGTGAAAAAGGAATTAACCTCTGCCCTGAACATGTTATTCAGCAGGTTGTACCACACTGTTTTTTTAACTCGTTTTGTTGGGTGGCATATGTTCCATGTGCCACTCCAATTTGGGAGCTAGATGCATCACAGTGAAATGAGCTATCTGAGGTTTCTCCAATGAGATGGCCTGCTGTGGTAGGCATTAAATATTATTAGATACACAGCAGGAGACAGACCCTGCTATATTTAATAATCAAATTTGCAGACAGTGTAAGAGTAAAACAGAAGAAGAGTAAACAGATACAAAAAGCCAGAGGGTCATGCTAAGTTTCCATGGAGAAGAGATTTCAGGTGGGAGTAGGTAAACAAATTAGCTCACTTAGAATGTGATAGGGAGCAAATTTGGACCTCAGGAATCTAACAGTTTTTCAAAAAATGATCACCTATGGCTCACCAGGTAATCTGTTCAGAGCTGTAAGCAATAATGCCTTACATAAGAAATATAAAAATAAATAGAAATATACTTGTTTTGTCATGCATTTTGATTAAGCAAAGCAACTGTCACTATAGATGACTGAAGGTGAACTGGATCTTAATTTTCATTCCAATACTTCATATTACATCTGTTGAGCTGGTCCAGATATTATAGTCTCATGTTTAGGTGTTATTTTCTAGAAACATACACTGGTTAGTTCCTCATATGCATGAGTATCTGGAATGGTAAGTTCTCTGTGTCAGCTATTGACAATGTAGGTGTTTCTTCCCAATTGTAGTATCATTGAGCTTTTCAAGAGTAAAGGTTACTGCACGCAGATAAAGTACCTTTGCTGTTTCTCTGTGTCCTCTTATAGTTTAGAAAACCTATAATTAAATTGTAGGTCTGAGTTGAATGAAAATGTGATTTGTCAGCATAAATGCTTCCATATGAGTTATGTCATTAGATTTGGGCCAGGTACTACCCATCCAGAAAATAGATTGCGAACAGAACTTCCATACTTGCATTTTCCAGCCTTGGACTGCAGAATGAGGCAAGTACTGTTAGATTTTAATTTTGCAACTGAAAGCAAGCTTTCCTGGGACATCTGAAGTTGAAACGAGTGTATTCTGAATCTTGCCTGACAAGTTAAAATGGTTTCAGTCCATTTTGTAGTGCTTTCTGTGTAGATCTGCCTTCTAGGGTGTCTTGCACAGAAATAACCTTGGCTTTTAATTAGATAAATCTCAAACATGTTGTTCATCATAATTTACAATATCTATTCCCACAAACCTTCAGTGAAAGGTAAGGCTTGGGGTGTTCATTGGTCTGTTAATCTTGGAAACAGCTTGGTCTTAGTGGATCAAAGTGATTAAACCTTTTTCCTTTCTTTGGGCTTGAATGAAGAAAACTTGCAACACATGGTGAAGTTGCAAGTGGAGATGCTGCTGGATATTCAGTGGCTTCTGGATGACATTAATAACTTATGTGTCCCTTGCATTCAGTTTAATAGGCTGTAAACACTGGGGGCTGATGAGCAGTTATATGTTTGCATCTTTCTTTCCCTATCTGGAAGATCCCGCAAAGGAGCAGGATGAGGACTTTTGGCTGGTAAATATTATCAGAACATGCCACATTGCTCCAATAAGCCCACATAACAGAATTTTCAGTATATTTTTCATTTGTCATCATCTTCTCCTAAAAATATTGATCTTTGTGTCTTCTTTATTGAGTCCTTAAACTTTTAGGGAATGAACAGAGATTTCTGATGACACAGAAGCTTCTACAAGCTGATTTGTCAACATTTCATACATTTAAGAATATTACAAGTGACAATCATTTTTTTAACAACAGAAATATTTAGAAAGTGGCAAATAAAATATTTCCAGTTCTTACAAAAAGCAGTTATTTTCTGAAATCTTTTTTCCAAGAAGTTACAGGGAAGCACATACAAGGGGAAAAAATGACCCAAATGCAGTGTGTACATAGTGCAGGTGTTATGGCTTTACTGGGTGGCTCTTCATTTGGTACTTCCAATGACTCTTCCTTCCTTTGCCTTTCAGATGTGTGCAAGCCTCCATATCCCTTTTTCTATTGCATCTCCAAATATTCCTATTAGCCTTTGTTTTAAATGGATGATAGTGTTTCCATAGCGTAGAGTTAATAAGGCAAGTGTGTGATGCCAAGGAGACCTGTCATAAGAGCTTAAACAGTTTTACCATTTAGTCTTTGCCAAAGTCTGTTATCTCTACTAAAGTAAAGGGGGAGATACTTTATCTTTTCCTGGTGTTACAAATGACTTAATCCAATATACTGTTTGGGAATCTGTATTTCTATAGTTTGTGCATCCTTATCAGTTGAGATGGAAAAAGAATCCAGAAGTGGTGTAAAGCAATACTTTTTTTTCCTCAGCTCTTGCTTTTGTTTTTTAGGGTGATTCTCTCCAGGGTGGTGATGATTCCCCATTCTCAGACTCCATTACATTGGAACAAACAACAAGTAATATCGGAGTCTCAAGTGGACGTGTCAGCCTTTGGATGCAGTGGATGTTGCCAAAAATTACTGTAAAATTATTTGCTCCTGATCCTAGAAATAATGGCACAGGTACTCTGCATTTTTCTGCTTAATGTATTATTTTAAATTCCAAGCAGCACAGTCTATTTTACAGCACAGTATTAACAATTCAGAGCTTGTATGAACATTACTGAACACTGTAACACAGAAATAATGGGTTGGAGCTGTATTTTAAATAACAGGAATAAATTGTAGTTAGGTTACTGCATGCAAATTAGAATTCAGTGTTGGTTTTGGCATAAACTTTCCTCTCCATGTGGACAGCTGATTAAGATAAATTGGAAATAAGTTGGTTAATTGACGTAGAGTGCAACATTTATTTCCTTAGAAACAGTCATGTTTCATTTTGAGATTATTCAGTCATATTTTTGTGTATGTCCATATATAATCCATTGTAGTTTGATACTGATAATTTCAAATTTCAATTTAATATAATCACCATAATATAATCAATAAAGATATAGGAAGAAAAGAAAAATATGTGTTGTACACAGCTGATCTTTTTTTCTCTTTGAGATATAGTTGAATTTGTCATCCAACAGTAGTTTGAAAGAAACTCGGATTCCATAAACTGCAGGAGTTCAATTTTTTTTTTCTAGGAAATACTGCTGCTTAGCTATTAACATTGTTGCCCATAGAAATGTGAAAAAATAAAATGACTAATTTTTAAGGCTAATTTTCAAGAAATGTACTTGAATCTTTGATTTTAAATAATTACACAAGAGAAAGAAAACTATTGTAATTAGTGTGAATATCTTGGCAAATTTATTTTCATTTTTTCCCCCTCGGAATGATGCTATAAATACCTAAACTAGAAACACCATATATAAGTTTCTCAGTACATTTGTATAAAAAGGTTTGGATTCTAGTGTGACACTTGAATCAAAAAGTGCTTTATGAGAAAACTGAGTAGAAGTAGCATCATCCTATTTATTAAATGTAGTGTCTCAGATATATTTCTTGCTTAAAATCCTTCAAGTTTCAGATTAAAATCTACTAATTTTTATTTTCTTTGACTATCACAGAAGTCTGTATTGTCAGTGAATTAGAGGATCTCAGTGCCTCGGTGGATATGCAGGATGTCTACACCAAAATCAAATGTAAAATAGAAAGCTTCAATATTGACCATTACAGAAACAGGTAATTCCTGCGAGTTGTGATGCTTCAATTTCAGGCTGAAAGATAAAGGCAGGTGGTGTTTTGGGTTTCTTTCTTCTTAATTCTTAACTTAAGGTAGATATTCAATTTCAGTTAAACTATTTTAACCTTTTAAGTAATAAAAATCACAATTATGGTTCCTCAGAATTAGGTCTAATTCCATAGAAATACATAGAAATCATTGAAAATTTAGGAGAGTGGGTTTTTTTACACTTACTGCTCTCTTGATCCATTAGACCAAAATAATTCATTTTAGCTGAACTTTAGAATGGGAAGTTCCTGAAATATTGGTCCACGATGCGTTAGTGAGTGCCATTATTTAATGATTTTTGCTATGTTACTCTTACATGTTGAAGAGAAACAACTCAGTTTTTCAGAAACATCTGTTGCTGAGGCAAAGCAGCAGTTAATGTAATGAAGAGAGCTAAGCTGGTAATCTCTGTTGTGTCACATGGCACAGTGTTGTACAGACACCTGAGTCAAACTTCAGTAATTAATCCCAAGCAGTACATCATCAATATTGTGTGTATTCAGGGTAGGTAGCTGGGTCTAGTCTGCCTTCCCACTTTGCAAGTTCTGTTTTCTGGGTAATTTGCTACACCAACATGACTGTGTCACTTAACACGCAGGCACAGGGTTCTGTAGACAGATTGCATGTGCCATCTTCTAGTTTGTACTGGCCACGAACACACCATCTTGACAGAGAGAGAGCCAAGGTACTCTTTCATCAGCGAGGGTAGTATTTGCCATTACAGATCAAGAAATTCCATTATGAGTTAAAAGATTAAGGGAAAATAAAATAGTTGTGTCATTCCTTGAGAGGAAAAACATAGTTAAAAGCTTCAACATGACTGTTGGCGTTGAAAATAACTAAAATATTTAGGAGCACAAATTATTTTGTTTTGGGAATCAATGTCTGCAAGGTCTGATTGAATGCTTATTGTTCCCTATATCTCCCTCCCTATAGGAGAGAGATTTAGTATCAATTTAGCAATGTTATCATCATTTCTTTATAATTTTATTCCTGATGAGCTGTCTTAAAAATTATTTCAATTCCTGTATTTTTGCCTAAGTTACAAATGCAGTTATTGTTTGTATAAAATATAATATTTGCTAATTAAAATTTGTACTTTTTAAAAAAAATCTTTTAAAACCATGTCACAATGCAGGAGTGCTGAGCATGTCCTGGGATGCATCAGGCACAGCATCACTAGCCGGGCAAGGGAGAGGATTGTCCTGCTCTGCTCTCCACTGGGGCAGCCTCACCTTGAATATTGTGTGAAGTTTTGGACACCACAATATAAGAAAATTATTAAACTACCAGAGAGCATCCAAAGGAGGGCAACAAAGAGGGTGAAGGGCCTTGAAGGGAAGCCATGTGAGCAGAGTCTTGAGTTTACTTGCTCTATTCAGCCTGGAGAAAAGGACACTGAGAGGAGACCTCACTGCTGTCTACAACTTCCTCATGACGGGAAGAGGAAGGACAGACACTGATCCCTGTTCTGTGGTCCCTGGACAGGACCCGAGTGAACAATCTGAAGTTATATCAGGGAAGGTTTAGGTTGGATTGTTAGAAAAAGGTTCATCACCAGTGGTTGGGCACTGGAACAGTTCCCCAGGGAAGTGGTCACAGCATCAGCCTGAAAGAGTCCAAGAAGCATTTGGACAATGCTCTCGAGCACATGGTGTGACACCCAGGGATAGTGCTGAGCAGGGCCAGGAGTCTGACTCAATGATCCTTGTGGGTCCCTTCCAACCCAAGATATTCTTTGATTCTGTGAAATCCCAGTAGCCTGCTTGTCTTACCAAACTTTGGGGGGAAAAAACAAACAAACAAAACCCTAAAACCCCCCAACAAACTCAAAACTTTCTCCACTTGACGAAATTGTCACTGTTCTCATTTATATTTTCTAATCTATTTGGAGTACCTTTCCTATGTGTATATCTCTGTGGACTAAAACCAAAAGCAGAGAATAGACGAGGTGAACTTTCTGTCTTCCAGGCCAGGGGGAGATTGGCAGTCAGGACATTTTGAAGGAATTTTTCTACAATGCAGAGAAAAACTTTTGGTGAGATTTCTGTAGTAAACTAAAATGCTTACCTGAATAACTCTTCTTAAGCAAATTACTTCACTTTATTCTCCTATATGTTAAAAAGAATGGTTACAAGAACTGTAGTGCAAGGCACATTTTAACACTTAAAAGCTAACTTTTTCTAAATAATACTGATTTTGTACCATATGAATACAGTTTTACATTCACAGTGTCTTTGTTCTTGTAATCATTCTCCTCCTTGTTGTGCTGAAGCTATCCGCTGAAAATCAAGGGTAAGTCTCTTTTCTACACACAGGATTTTACTATACTTTAATTCTCATTTGTCTTGACCTCTTGCTGTAGGTTGTCCTTTCACATAAAATTTTACAGTTACCTTTTTTATCTCATTTTGTGTGATCAGATTGAATTTCAGCTCTTTAGGAAAAGGTATGGCATAGGTTTATCTTGCAGTTACATCGAAACATGCAAGCTAAATGTAAACTTTTTTTTTTTGCTTATAGCAACTTTTTTTGTTTCTTTTTTTTTTTTTCTTCCTATCTCCCATGCCTCGTTCACTACCTCAAGCCTTGGGGAAGATTCTTGGTCTCTGGGGCAATATGGAGGTGTGTTCCTTTCCTGTACTGACAAGCTGAACAGACGCACCTTGTTGGTTCGACCTATCAGCAAGCAGGATCCTTTCAGTAACTTCTCTGGCTTGTTTCCCTCTGTAAGAATCTTTTTAAAAATTTTGAATACAGAACTTTCACTAATACATGCCAGCAAAAAAGAAAAAAACCCCTTAAATTAATTTCTTGTTGTCTAATTTTTTTTGTACTGAATATATTTCTTGGTTAAATTGATTATGTCACTTGTGTTATTTCCACCTTATCCTTTAGTAATAGTTGTCGTATTTAGTAGACAAGGGAACAAGGGTTGATGGTTCACAATCTTGTACGTAACAACAGACCACTGAAGTCGTTGAGATTCATTTATATTAGAAGTGAGCACACACAGTACATTTGAAGGCCAAATATGTAAAAGCCAGTACTAAGTGCTGCATTTTTTTGTGTAATTCTGATATCTACTTAGGGATTTGAGTACATGGTATTACTGCAGTATACGTTTATGCAGCCTTATAAAATTGTTTCTCTAATTCTGATAATGCAACAATTAATAATTCCATATTTGAGTCTTTCTTTTAAATGTTTGAAAGATTACTTGGTGGTTCATAATACCTCAGTGTGAGATATTTAAGCCATTTTCTTCTTGCCTCTTTATCCTTGAAGAACTTTGTGTTATGACATTGGCCTCTTTATCTGTGGGTCTATGGAACTATTTTATATTAGTGAAAGTTCTGGATGGTCTGATTTATTTTCATCATGAAAATTGATTGGGAGTACTTTCTGTTATTCTGTTTGTTTCAGTTCTTATAGTAAATTAATTTACCAGTTTGTTTTAATTAATTTAATTTTAAAAACTTCTAGTTTTCCACCATTTAAACTGTGTATCCTGTTTATTTAAGAAAGAGATGTTGTTCTTCTGCTAACAATGTGTAAATTATATTAAATTGATTTCTATAAAATTTAACATGCTGAAAGGAGCAACTGTTTGCAAAATATAGTTGCTTTCATTTGTGCTTACATGATAAAAGCTAATATTTAAATAATCTTAAAGAATTCTGGTAACATGTTTATTACATTGTTAAAATAATGTTTTTTACATTTTGCATTATTAACAATGACTAAAAAATTTTCAGAGGTAATATTGAAACTCTCCTATACATCTTGTGGGAGCCAAGAATTTAATTGTCATATTTAGCAAGACAAATCTGTCTTAAGTAAAGGAATCTGCTGTTTTTAAAGTACAATGCAGTGTATAATGAAATTATGTGCTTTAGCAGGTGGCACAGGTACTTTCATTAAATACTCAGAGGTGATGAGGCAAAACCAGTTCAATACATATTTAAGTGGCTATGAGTGATTTATACACACATGTTGAGATGGGGTGAAGCTATCTTAGCACCAATGTGATATTTTAACAGCTGTGGCGTCTGCACGTACGGAAGGAACAGTACAAAGGGAGTGAGATCTACAAATGTTTTAAATGAAGGAAGAATCAAAATATATAACTGTTAAAAAAATCAGAAAGATTAGGTAAATTTAGTTTCTTGAAAAAATTGGGGGATTTTGGCTGATTAGATGTGAGTTTCGTGAAACATAAGTAATTAGAAAAATACGTTCAGAAATTTGTTGTTTTAGATGACTTGATGCAGAGAAGTTTAGACAAGTTGTGGACAAAATGTACATTCAAAAAAATGAAAGGTGTTTTGGGGTTTTTTTTTACTGTTAAATGACTGCAGAAAGCTACTAAAAATATAGAATCCTAAATAACCAGAAATACGGTAATTAATGAATGTTTCATGTACATTTTTGCAGCAGTTTATTTATTTATTTGTTTTTCCTTGAAACAGACAACTGCAAAACTTTTAGATGGTTCACACCAGCAACATGGATTTCTTTCTCTCACTTATACCAAAGCTGTGACAAAAAATGTCCGGCACAAACTGATATCAAGAAATGAACGAAGAACGTTCCATAAGCTGTCAGAAGGTCACACTGATGGTTCTCCTCATTTTCTCCATGAGATCCTTCTCTCTGCTCAGGCCTTTGATGTGGTCCTTTGTTTTCCTTTGCTAAATGCAATTGCAAGCATTTTTCAAGCCAGGTTGCCAAGGAGTCAAAAGGAGAAAAGGAAGTCACCAGGCCAACCAACGAGGACTCATGCTCTGACTTCCCGCAACTTGCCTCTGATTTATATCAACACGGGCGTAATAAGAGTCTTCTTTCCCAAAAATGAGGAAGATCATCATATTGCAGAAGGTACAGTATTTTATGTCAGAGATTTTTTGTTGTTCAGTTTTGTAGACAAATACTTCTAGTTAAATCACTGATAGTTGCTTCTGTTTTAAAGGTCAGAGTTAGGAAACATCTAACATTCATGCTACTTCTCTGCACATTTGCTCAAAATTTCCTTTAGCTATTTTATTTGGTCCTTGCTTTGGTACCTATAGAATTTGCATTTAAAATGTGATTATAAAGAATGGTCAAAAATTGTGGAAAGAGACCTGAACCCTGTTCTGCAGTGGTGATTCTGTGTCAGCTTTCATTACACTGGTATCAGTGCAGTATTCCATAGGCACCTGTTCCAGCAGTGGAGTGTGAGCAGGGAGCCTTAGCTCTTGTGGGTGTTGACAGCTGAAAAACCATGTGGTAGTAAAGCAAGTAGATAGTTTAGTTTGTAAAATATTATTAAAATGTACCTTAAGGATGATGCCCAACAGATGATGCAGTTTAGTATTTAATTGAAGCTATTCCAGCTTTCTTGTACAACAGGCTTTCAGGTATTTAGAGAGTTTGGGTAGTGTAAAATGTTCTTAAATAGCTGTCTGAACAATGGGTAATTCTTGTTCTGTACAATACTGTTTTCCCTTTGTATGTAAAAATATATCTCCATCCCTATTACAATCTTTATATATAAAAATAGATCTGCTGATGTTAAAATTAGACCACGTAACAGCTAATAGGAGTACCTTCACTCCTCACAATTCTTCTACAGATTAAAAAAAAAGTAGCGTTTTACTAATATCATGATACATTTATGTAAGTTCTGTGGGTATGGAGCATTTTTTTTACCATTATGTACAACACACAATATAATCCTAAGAGTATAGTCTTCAGATTTTTCTCATAACCTAGCTGCAAGAAGTGCACGCAGTGAGAATTTACATAGATCATTTTTTTGCCAGCATCCTCTGCAATTTTCCAACTGGGATTGCTGAAAACACAGGAAGATAAAATTAGACTGGCTGTCTTGGCAAGAAAGAATTATGATTCTGGTTGGAAGAAAGTTCTAGGGCATGCTGTCAAGGAAATTATTGTAAAAGTATGTTTCTGTAGCTCTGTAGCTGTATACTTTATTTAAAAGAAATTATAAAAAAAACTTTGTCTTTTTGCGGTTTCTTGCTTAAGAATGCCTGCCATGGTTAAGCAGTCAATGTAGGAAGAAAAACTTCTGCTTTTAAAGCAAAATGCTAAAGATTATCCTAATTAATAAGAAAGCCAGCTACACTCTTCCACTGGAAAACTCTGAAATTGTATCACTGTGAAAATTGGTAGTGTTCTTTCATTTCTTCTTTCACCCCAGATTTCCCAAAGTCTCATTTATTTATGAACATGAAATGAATTGCTTCTCTCTTCACCTGCCTGTTGTCATCAAGAACAATAGAAATTAGAAACAATAAGGAGCAAGAGTTGAATAAGACCTACATCTCTGTTGTGTTACGTCAGGAGAATGTTGTATCTTCTGGAGGTATGCCTCCATAAGATCCTCATTCATCATTTATTTACTAGGAGAGATTTTCAATACAGTAAGACTTGTGTGTTCCAATTTATGATCACTGCAGTAAAAGCAGAAAAACTATTTTAGTTTCTCTTCTAGTCAGTTCTCTGCTGTGCATACTCATAGCTACAAAAACTGTCCTTCTCCCAAACTCCACAAGTAATTGTGACTTTATGTGTATTGTTAAGAAAAAAAAGCAGATCTGTTGTTTACTCGCAACTTCCACAATGAACTGTGGTAGACAAACACTGAAATAATCAAAATCGTGTTTCTTCTTCTGAGTAATTTGCATACATGCATGCATGACTACACCCACACAATTTTATAGTATTTAAGTTTCATGGTTTTTGCAGCAGCACCAATCAACATTTCTTTTTGTGGTATATTTGAGGGCAGCATTCTCTCCTTGGCAATAAGCAATGCTGCCTTCTCTGAGTTTGATTTGTTAATACCTCAGGTGGTGTTTCAAGCTCTGGCCAACAGCCCGCACTTACTCAGCAATGAAGTAAAGGTAACTAAATATATGAAAGCAATTTATGACAAGTAGGAACAAGAATTACTGCATAGCAGAAGACTTTAAATAAAAATTGTAAATTGCAAAAAACTGATAAGAACTTGTAAAGACAGAAAAAATCCACATCTGGTTGGTTTGAGGACAATAACAACTCTTTTTTTTACATACTAAGAGCAAAATATCAGGAATCACTATAAAGGACATGATAAATTTGTTGATAGTGAAAAAGAAAAGGCAGCACACTGAATAAACGTATGTCCTGCATTTGTAGAAGTGATATATTCTTGTCACATGAGCATGACTCTCTGCTTTGAAGTCTGTCATAACATATGGTCTGTAACATCCTCCTCACTTACTATTAAAGTTTCAAACCAGTCAGGCTGAGTAAGTTGTGTGCAGGGATCTTGGTCTTTGGAGGCTAATTTTTAACACACCTTGGAGGAACAGATTTTAGACAGCTGAAGGTTTATCTAGTAAAATGAAAAGTGTAATGTTCAAATAAAATTAAGACAGGTAGTTTTATTGTTCTCCCTCAGAGAACATAAAGGAAAAAATATTACAGGATTCAGTTAATAAAAAATTACATATTTGTTACATGATAATAAATATGGTTTTATGGAAAATTAGACTTTTAAAAACCATCTGATTTCCATGCTTCATTGTGGTTTCAATTCTTAGTTGATAAAACATTTGCAAAGATTTGATATGCTTAGACTTTTCTAGGGAGTTTGACATTTTGTCTCTTGTTATTTAATTTAAGTACATTCCCATACCGTCTCTGTGGAAATGTTAAATGAATTTAAAATGGCTAACCAAGAATCTAAAAAAAAAAACAAAAACAAAACCACAAAAACTCATCAATTGGGAATAATAAATGAAATTGGTGTTTAATGGTCTGAAAGTAAATATAAAACTGTTGCTGCTATCATGAGCAAATGTTGCAAAGAATTTCCTGAGGCCATGCATCTGGGTTACTGTGCTTACATCACTGCTTGTAGAAAATACAGTAAATCTTCCAAAGCTGAAGTTATAAATCAAGGAACAGTTTACACAGGCTGGGTCTTCAGGACTGGAGAGACTATCCTGGGAAACAGTGGCTGAAACAGCTTGAGGGTCACAGAGGACTGAGGGAAAAGAAATAAGGGAGGTAGCTGTACTTCTGCATATGGCAGATGCTGGCATATCATGTCCAATTTGCTTTCTGTTGTAAAACTGGGTATTGACAAAAGTAGAGAGGATGCTGAAAAGTATCAAAAATGTTAAGTGCTAGACAAGGAGGCTTTAAAGGAAGGATTAGAAGAGCATAAAGTATTTAGCTCAGCAAAAAGATGACTGAGATGAGTGGATAAAATCAAATGAGATTGTGAATATTTGAGTCTGTAATATTTTCCTAGATTGCACTTATATTGTAAGTATAAAGTAATATATGTACAGTATTATATTGTAAGTTTACTTAAATGGTAAGTATGTTTTTAAAATGTAGTATTGATGTTTTTCCCCTGTATTTTTTTAATATCTGCAATGACTGTGATTGTTTACTACATTATTCCCTTATTTTGAAAAGCATGGGTTAATGAATGGAAATATTAATTCATCATATGAATTCATATGACTCTTTAGAAACCAGCTGATTATATTGATGTCTGTGATTCTTTCTGATTTAAAATTGGCTTATTTATTGACCTACATAAACTGTACACAAGAGGCCTGTGCCCAGCCTTGAAAAAAACTCCTAAAATACTTACACAATAGAAACTGTTACGGGTAGTCCTGTGTTTATTTTGCTTCGCTAAGTGTCAGAGACAAATTAAAATTCTTAGCCTAAGATATATTTTATTAAGAACCATTTCCCAAGAATAAGGCATCTGCCACCTAATTAAGTTGCAGTTATAATCAGATGTATATTGAATACCATCACTCCATTTTCTTATGTGACTATTGGAAAGCAAATACCCAAGACCTAGGTGTACAGTGGCACTGTTCTAGTACTTAGTGCAATGCCTTACTAACTTCTGAAAATATGAGTTTAGATTTAGTCAAAAAATTGAGGTTTTAATCCACTTAACTCTTGTATCTTATTTCTAGCAACCAAACAGTCTGTAAATAGTTTTGTTTTGCTTTGGGGGGCTAAAGGATTTGTCTTTTCTTTGTAAGTACATGAGTTTCTTTTAAATAGATCGCTTATGTGCTAATAGATTTGTGTATCAGAACTTGTGTTCCCACTTTGCCATAAATTTACTAGGATATTCCCTACAATAATCTGAAAATGTCATATTAGAATTTCTATGATTTCTTAGATCTCTTCAGAATAAAACATGTCTTTATATGTATTTAACTGCAAAGCGTGGTGTCTTTTTCACCAAAACATTACCGGGTCTGAAGAAACCATTTTTGTAAACTTACAGATTTTTCTGGTTCTTACCACACCAAGCATTTCACCCCTTAAAGTGTCTTCTACAGCAATCTTGTTTTCAAAACTCATATATGAGAGTCTTGCAGAACTTCCTTGGATGTGGGAGCAGGTGTGATGTCGTTCCATCCGTGTTACATCTCACACAGGTGTTGCAGTGAATAGTTTCCCTTCAGATGATGAACTGTTTGAACTTGCATCTCATGTGCTCTGGAGTTTCCTACTTAATATAGAGTCTTCTGAGCACAGCCTTATCCAAGTGCTTTGTCTGTGCCTGCTGACAGAATTAGCTTTTTACAAAAAATATGGTGCTATTTTATTTCTGGGCAGAACCTTGGTTTTCTGTCTAATATGACCACTGCTTTTAAAGCTAAGAAACTTTACATATGGCTGAAATTTGAAAATTATGGAGATAAGTGGAAAGCAGAGATTTTTCTCTTTGGAATTATTTTGTTATTGATGTGAAATTTACTGTCCAGTATAACATCTTGTTCTTTGTATATGTGTCAGATTTCAGATTCTCTTGTTTCAGTCCTTGTGTTTGAACTTTTCATGTGTGTTGCAGCTGATTCCAAATGCTACCAGGATGGTTATACTGTGATATCCTGTAATGTTTTACATCTAAAGATATAGGCCCGTAATAAAAAGGGTGCACAATTCAGAGTGGTTTATGTGCTGATATTTCAGCAAATAATTATTGGAGAAACAAACAGATCACAACGAGTCTGTGATAAAATGTCTGAAGTGATTTCGGAATAAAACTCCCCACAAGAAGTGTCAGAGAGAATGAGAAGTCACAGACCAGGGTTCAGCGGTGTGATAAAACTCTGGGGAAATGAAATTACAATAGTTTTGGCTTTATATATCACAGCAGGGCTGTTGATTTTATGTTGCTCCTGTGCAAAATTGAATCCTTAGCAAATATTCTTATGTACATTTTTTAAAGAAATAGCTTTTCAGTGTTCATGCTATGTGCATTTGACTTTTAATCAAACACAAATTTTCTCTTCTCCTAACTACAGCTAATCCATCAATTAAAGAAGACACTTTGGTTCTCAAGATTGGATCTGTTTCTATGGCTCCTCAGGCTGACAACCCTCTTAGTAGAGCTGTGCTCAGAAAAGACATTTATCAGTAAGTATCAGGGGAGAGGTTTGACTTTTCAAATATGGTCTCAGAAAAATTCATTCTGGAAGAAGTTAATTGATCAATAAAACGGGTACATGCGGCCTGTAAAAATACTTTTCACATACAATCTTTTGATATTCAAAACCAGGTTTTTCTGATTCTTTTCACTTGTGGGCTTTCAAATCCATTTAGACAAATCAAGTTCTGCTGTGAAGTGCTGATGAATAACAGAATTTAAATGTCAAATCATTGTGAAGTTTAAACTCACAGATGAGAACATTTTAAGAAGCTTTCTTTTATTCAGCTGCTACTAAGTTCACCTTAGAGAAAAGGAAATGTTTTGTGACTTCCAAAGTGTTCAGTAGCCATATAGTGCGAGGGAGATAGATCTTAATAATATAAATGGTAAACATATATTCAAACTGTAGGATTCTTGATGTCATGTAGATCAAAGCTTAAAGGAATGCAAACTTCTAAGGAGCTCTTTCCCAGTAAACACATTTTCTGTGAAAATGTCATGCTCTGGATTATGTCACTAAGTATGTGCAAACCACACTAATCATATATAGGCAGCAAAACTGGTGAACATATGTAATCAACATGATAAAAGTAATATATGATCCTTAGTAGAGTTGGCACTGTTGCCAGACATGAAAGTAGGGTTGCAAATAATACCAAGTGAGAAAAGTCACAGAAATACAGATGAACAAGTGTCTTATACTTCCCGTTGGTCTGTTTTTCAGATGTGGCAATATTTTTAACTACTTCATAGTGCTCTTCAATGGAAATTACAAACATCAAAATCTTTTCCCAGCAGTAAAACATTTACTGCCTAGAAAATGACAGCAAGTTTTACTTTTGTCAAGACTAGGATTTTTAGGAGACCATGAAATATCTCCAATTTCACTTCTGATCACTTAGAAGTTGTAAGAGAGTATTTTTCTTCATATTTCCATGTGGAAACATTTAAATTAATGGGTTTACTTGTATGTTTGGTTATAGTAGTTTATACTTTTTTTTTTTTCTTCTCCTTTTGTTTTTAAATGAGCATTTTATCTTCTGTATTATGGAGCTTTCATGGAAGAAGTCTTACAGCCTGGCACTAGCAGTGGTTTTGGGTGGCAGGGCCTGATCCAGCTCTCCATGTGCTCATAGATCAAAGAGATCTTCCAAACATTTGTACAGGCTCTTCCTGCTTCTACCCTTTCTGTCTGAGGAGACTCCCATCTGATACCTGCTTTGAGAGTCAGAGAGAATGTAGGTTCCACTCTTCTCATAGCAACAAAAACTTTACCAGAAAAACACCTAATCATAAAGTGGAATCTGCAATTACCAGTTCTGTAAGGTCATTTCAGTCACTGCAGGGAACTGTGTGGTGTGCCTTGTGTGCACATTACAAACCAGTGAGTAAGCAATTCATTTACATCTAAAATCAGTGAAACTATGCTAGTTTATATTTTTGAGTCTGTATCTTTGCCCGTGTGGCTTTACCTGAAATGCTGAAATTCAGTGCTTTTCAAATCACTCCTTTTCTTAAAGATTCTGATGCTATTTTGTATTACGGTCCTGTGGGTCTTATATACATAAATGTTCCAGACAAGATTTGTGCAGTGTATATTTGGTTTTCATAGTTTTGAAGCAGTTACAATATGCTCCAGTCCTCCTTTAGAAATCTCAACACCAAACGAGTAAGGTAGAAATAAGCACTGGACCAGAGACATCTCTCATCTGACTGCTGCTGGCGTTTTGTGACCAGTCTCCCAACATCATGCTTCCTATATCTGTTTCTGAGTTTTCTGACATTTCAAGTGATTTCCTCTGCTTCAATGGCCACTCTCCTAATTTCTTATCATCTGTCAAATGGTTTGGGCTTCTCTTTTCTTCTTTAATCATCCAATTATACTAGCTTTACTGTTTCTGAGACATATCAGAGCAGGGCATCAAGTTACTTTGCAGTGTTTCATAGAACAACATTGAAGCTGATAGTGGGTGGTCTTTCAGTTTTGGAAAGAAGGTGACTACCTTAATCTGTTTAAGCAAGTTTCAAGATTTTCAAAGAATAAAAATTAATACTTTTTAAACTAAAAATATTAAGATTCCTGTTTGTGGTTGAACTACATCCATTTTCTAATTACAAATTCTTTGATCTAGAACAAAGTGTGCTTACAGAAGCATGGTTGAAGATATCTCTTCATTGTCTTACATGGCAGTCACTGCTGTTAGACTGCTGAAGTTCCAAGTGAAGTTAATTTAATCATTTTTCAGTTGTTTTTTAAATAAAATAATACAAAGGGGTTTGTATTGTTGGGCAGAACATACAGTCTGTATACAAGAAAAAGAAAAAGCAGTGGGATATTATTAACGTGTGATGTTGGGTCTAATGTTAGTATTTATTTCTCCAAATATGAGAGTTCTTACAAAGTATTCACCCTTTTTAGCGTGCCCATGGTACATAGTACTAGATAAAAAAGCAGGAGATAATACAAAATGCTTAACAATTGAGTAGTAGAATGAGCAAACCCACACAATGTGTTGCTCATGTACTTAGATAAAAGATTTCTTAGTAAAAATTAACAGAGGTAGAAGTAGTACAATATCCAGTGTAAGAGACTCTATAAAATTAAATTACAGAAGTCTGTTGGTTACTGAAGAATTAGCATTCACAGTATTTTAATAATCCCAACATGTCATCTTCTGTCTTTTTCCAACCTCTCTTCTCTAATTTGATGCTGCTGGTTTTGATTGAGTAAAAGAAACTAAATTGTTGTCTGAACCACTGTCTTTACAGTGTTTCTGGAGTGGGGATACAGACTTAATTTGTGGTGTCCCTTTGCTTTAAGCAGTCTTCTGTTTAGGCCTGAACTACAACCACATGCAATTAGTGTCACTTTTGTAGTCCTTCATGAGAAAGAAGAAATTTTGCTTCTCATTTAGAAACTGTTCTTTTAGGAAAGACTGAGAAATATTTTCATGGCTAGAGGCTGAATAGTATTTCCAAACATCTTTTGAATTTGTCCCATAAATTTATACATGAAAATCTGAATGTGCTCATATATAATTAGTAGAATGCCAGTGCATCAAAGGTAAGTTTAGTACGGCTGCAGGTCATGCTAAATAAACCAGACCACCTTTGACCTGTAAGCTGAAGTGACTCCATCTATTATGCCCTTGGAAAAAGAGCTTACATGGTAACTTGGAGAGAGAACTAAACTGAAAAGGGGGTGTTGGTAAAATAGTGTACCTCAAACAATGGGGCACAAACATAGTTTCAGGTGATTTTTGGAAGTTGGAAAGAAATGTATTGACGTTGTAACTTCAATTTTCCTATACTGTATAAAAATTAGACTATTTCCTCCAGCAGAAAATGGACTAATTTAGTTTTGATATTAATATGTAGTAAAGAAAGATACATGCACCATAACAGCTATTTTAGGGCTCCTGAAAGAAGTATGGTAACACATTTCTCTCTGGTGACAGTAAGAGACTGTCTCTTTTTAGATTTTTTTTTTCTGCTAAATTGTAGGAGTTGGTTTTAATGATTTTTCATGATTCTCTGATTCCTAAAGTTCAAATCCAGCTGTATTTGTGTTCCACAAATATTACCAGAACTGTACATTGCCATCAAGAAATTGCCAATTCTGTTGAGTGGAAGATTATCAGAAGGCCTTGGAATGGGGTCAGGGAGCAGAATAAAGGAGGGTTTGGATAAGAATGCAAGTAAGGCAGTTGCCTTGCCTGGCTAAAGGGAGGGAAGAGCAGTTAATTGAAACTATGAAGGAGTCAGAGTAAATTAAGTTTCTGCCTAAGCAATGAAGGAGAGAGCTATATTTTTGTGGGCTTTTAACCACTGATGAATTTTTAAGAAGTGTGTATGTTGGGGGTATGAACAGTGAACAGCACTAGTTGTGCTAAGCTACCAGCAGAACTGGGCTCTATCAATAGGGAAATGGTTGAGAAAACTTCATCAAGACCCAGAAATTCTGGTTCCCTGACTGAAAAAATAAGAGGACATAGATGCATGGATATGCTTAAATATGAGGCTGAAATTGAGATGACATTTAGTTCTACTTCTGTTTTGGGATAAGGGCTGTATTATACCAAATACTGTGCAAATGCTCTGATCTAGGTAACTGCTGATGATCCCCAACAGGATTGTATTTAGCAAAAGGTCATGAAACGATAATTAATGGAGTCTTAGGGAGTATCCATGAACAGATAAAGTAAAATAATGTTGAGTAAAATATTGTTAATGCAGAAATGAAATTGCTGACAAAGAGCTCAGAGAATAGAGGCTGTTGTGTAAAGGTCTTACTTATAAAGTCAGGAATAATACTGCCAAACTATCAAGTTCTGGAAGTTTAGGTAAGCAGAAACCCAAGCATTCCTCAGCTTGGCCAATAAAGAACCTAATTGTTGTCCACGCTCTGGATTCATCATTTTTGAGATCCAAGGATTTCATTCATGTCATGTATCAAAGCTTAATAGTCCAGGTCTGTGTGTTCTATGGTCATTTTCATGTGTAGATCTTTCATAGATCAAAGCATAAAGCTGTTCATAGACTGTTTCCAATTTGTGAATGGAAATGGAAATTCTTTAGACATGCCCCTCCCTGCAAAAACATTACATGTAAAGAGTTTACTCATTAAAAGGTAGCTGTAGACTTTATTATTTTTTCATTGAACTTTTTATTAAAACAAGTCTTTTCTTATTATAGTTTTTTCATTTTTGTAGTTTAATGTTTTTCACTGTTTAACTGTCTAACATTTGCAAATAGCAAAACAAAGCTATTTTCCTTATAAAATAGCTGCTATTTATCTTTATTTCAAGGAACTCCATCTAGAACATCCCTGTAATAATCATGTAACACCCATAATTGGTTAACAAAAATCTGTCAGTGAAATAAGGAGTAATAAACAGTTTTCTGTGTCTGTACTGATAGTGCTGGAGTGAAGGGAAGGAAAAAATGATTCAAGGAATTTATGAAAGAAGCACATACATAGCCAGCAGTCTGTGTGGAAATCTGTTTTTTCTTTCAAATGTGGTTTGGAAAAGCAAATGCTTTTCAAAACTTTTCAACAGCACCCACATCTGTAAGCATCTTCTCTTCAGAAATATTTTGACATGTTTATATTTGAAAAACTATTCCTTGAAATTATTGTTCAAAAAGCCTGAATTTTCTATAACTTTATTATCCGTAAAAAGTTTCATTTTTAATATTTTCCTTTTCAAACCAAGTAACAGTTTAAAAACTCTTCTGTTTTTGCATAGAAGTTAGCATTAAGGTAACAAAATATTTCCCAGACTATGGACGAATATGCATAATTTCCTTTTAAGAGATGATTATTTTACAAAGGTTCTATTAAGACTTATTTTCTATTTTACCTGTTTTAGTTTTTAGTACTTCATTGAGGTTTATCTGGTAGGCAAACAAGGAATTAGCTAATGCTGACCAGAGTTTCTTCTTTGAATAAAGGCAACAGAGATAATCAGTGAAAAAAATGTATGCACATATTTTTTTAGGGAAATGTGAGCTGCTTATTAAATTGTCCATATGTACCACAGGAAATTAGAAAAAGTATCAGCTTTAGTATATTGTAAAACCTCTAGTGCAGTTTTTTGCAATTTTCAAAATTATTAAAACTGTAGGGGTATGTTGTATGGGGAAAAAAAAATAAGAGAGGAAATTCTTAGTGTTTTAAAAAGTATGTCTTTTATTCCATGTAAGTTGTGAAATGGGATTGCATTAGCATCCTCTAAGTTCTCATCTCTCTATATTAGGAAAAAAAAATGTAACAGCAAAGATTTTGAAATTGCTCCCGTAACTTATTTACTAAGTTTTTTCAGATTTCAAACCGGGATGATTTTATTTCTGAAGTTTTTTTTTTTAAACAAGATTCTCTCTGCATATAATTTGAATATACGTCTTGTTTCTTTTTGCATTTAATAATCTTTAGAATTAATCATTGTTGAATTGGGGTGTAAATCAAAATATTCATAATAAATAGCAAGTTCTAAATATTGTTCTTTGCTATGATACTTGTTAGCATATGGTTGTCTAAAGACTTAGGAAAATCATCTTTATCTTCCATAAGAATCCTATACTACGCTGGAGTAGGGCTTGGAAGTAAAGTCTTTTCCTGCTTTACATTTCTCTCTTCTGTATTTAGCAGAGAGGCAAAAAAAAGTCTGCTTAGACCTTTTGCCCAGTAAAATATTCATGTATATGGATAGCATTGCATGCAAACACCACTCCTAATTAGCATTGGCATGTTTGAGGCTATTGCAACAGTTATTAATTTAAAACTCTCAGTGGAAACTAATTGTAAAATAACAGCTGGAACTGCCCACTTAGTTTCAGAAATGTAGCTTGTTAATTATCTAATACCAAAAGCTATTCACAGCTAAATTTATATTTGGAATTCGGCTTTAAAAATGTTCAGCTTTAACTATGAAACCTGTTTTTACTTGAAATTTCTTTGTGAGTTCTACAGGAACCTTCAACATAACTAATTTTCCTAAATACATATATTTGAAATACATTTCCTTATAATGTAAGAGTAAAAATAAAATAAATTTTATAAGAAAATATTTTTTACAAGTTCACTTTTCTCTTTAATTAGTAAGTTTAACCACTCTGTTCTCTCTCTTTAATTTATATTTTTTCTTTCACTTAGTAACACAGAACCTGATTCATACAGTAAGTTTTAATTTCTTTGTGCAGTTCCTCATAGAAAGGAAATTGAAATGTACTTCATAGAAACATTCCTAGTGAAGAGCAGTGACATTATGTCATTTAAGCATCCATTTGTTGTTAATCAGGCCTGCATTTTTGGAAACCTTATTAAATATGTTAGGGGGAAAAGAAAAACAAGTACATATCAATAAAGAATGAATTTCAATGAATAACCAATTAATTTAAACAGATCAAAGTTGAAACACATAGAATTGAAACACATTGAATTGATAAAGGTATTTTTGAAGTCTAGTAAGTCTTAAACAGTGCATATATTAAAAATATTTTATTATAAAAAACTGACCTTCCTCAATGGTTTATTGTTGCTTTCAGCTTTGTTTTGAGGACTTAATATTCATTTTATCTGCAAAGCTCTTCCTTTCTGCTTCTGGCTTGGCTGAGGTGTTTGCACTACTGGTTTCTTGCCACTAGCTGCATCCCAGTCCTTCTTGTGGAGGGGTGGGGAGGAGGGATGAAGCTACTTGCATGGAGATTCATAGAGATGTTTTTTATGTGTGGCTAAAAGACCTGTTTTAGAGGCAGATGGAGATTTCAAAGAGCAGCTTCATAAATCTCTCAAAACTGTTCAGATTTGATCTGGAAGACCATGGGTACTTGCTCACATTTTTGGGAGGAGCTCCAGTGTTGAGGCATGGTGAGGAGAATCACTGACCTTGGGCACCTTGTGCAGGTGCCCATTCTTCAGCGGTGCAGGACACTGCAGTGGTCTCCCCTGGTGCTGTGGGCCAGTTCAGTGGCAAGTATGATGTGTGTGTGCAGGCCAGTCATGGTTAGTGCTTAACTGTCCTAGTTAATGCGCAAAGCATTTGGATTTAGTGTGGTAAAGATTGTTTCATTATTCAGGTATCATTCATTCTGTCACCTCTGTGTGATTTAGAACTAAATTGGGAATGGGTTTTGAGACTCTCTTTAGACTGGATTGTGTGTTCAGATCAGGAGTTTCTCAGGTTGGACAGTTTAGCTGTGAACTTAAGAGCCAAACATCAGGGATGCATCTCTTCAAAATGGAGTGTACAAAGTCTACGTACTTCATATGATTTGTTGTAGGATGTACCCCATTTCTTTGACTTATTATGATGCCATCATTAAACTGCTTAAGGTCAGAAGTAAATAGCAGTTTTAAAGTAAAACTTCCACAAGGGCATTGCTGTCTCTGCTTTGCTCATGTGCTATGCTTTGTTCTGTAAAAAGATTTCTCAGCTGTGTGTGATCTGAATTACTGTATCTTCTGCAAAGTCAAGGTTAAGTTAGAGAAACACAGCAGCCTGAACTCTGAGTTTCCTTGGTCTTCTGATAATTCTTGCTGTCTCAAATAATGTTTTAACACAGTTAATCAGTATTTTCTGTGTGGTATATGCAGAGCTTGCCATGGGAAATTCATACAGCCTCACTTCTGAAATCTATAGTATGTTTAGGATGACTGAGTGGAGGAGAGATTAGGATTTCTTTCATTTGTGCCAGTTTGAGATGCTGTTTAACATGGCTTTTTCTGTTTCCTTTTTTTTCCCAAAAAACCCTGCAGTTCTGCTGTGATAAAGCCAATCAAAATAAAATCAAACAAATTGTTTGGATTTTTTGGTTAGTTCTAATCCTTTTAAACTTTTCATGGTATTCTATGTACATGAATGCTCCATTTCTTCTTGCCTTGATATTTCCTAGTTCTAAGGTTCAAAATACTTGTTATGCATAAGGGTGTTTTTCTCTTGAGACCTAAGGTTGTCGCAGTTGTTCTCATCTTCTCCCTAGGAATTTTAATTTTTTGGGGTTTTTTTTTCCCTTTATGTTTGCACATTTTGAATGAGCCCTTCAGAAATCTCATGTCTCTTTAACCAGCACTGAAATCTCCCTCCTTCATTGGGATGAAGGCTGTAACTATTTGCTTCCCTCAGCTATAATAATGGCCCTTTCTCCCATTTGAAAATATTTTCTAAACTGTTAATTCCTCCCTAAAGCAATTCTTGTTTTACCACAGGTAAGAGAAAACATTTCAGATATTTGAAGAGTTCTTTGAGTAGAGAAGTCTCTCACTCTCTCATCCAAGCAAGTGATGTGCAGACCAGCCATGCCCAGTGAAGGGACTAAAGGAGTAGAGTGTGGCCCTGGGCTTCCTTGAGGCAACCCAGAGGGGTGAATGTAATGTCAGTTTTTTAACATTACTTTATCCACGGTTATTGGGCAATGAGTTTTGTGCCCATTTAAATTGTAAATCTAAATTTGAACTCTTTTCAGATCTTCTTCTTCATAGTGTTTCTGTTTGTACTCATGGATAATGAACAGGCTGAGGGATCTGAAAGAAATAAAAAAATTCTGGGGCGATCAGGCAATTGTTTTCAGTAAGGTTATTATCCTGAGCCTTTTTATTGTATAGGGACACAAGGATTAGCCCTGGCAAAAATGTGTATTTTATCAGCCTGGGCTTGGATCAGCTTAATCTGCCATCATGATCTGGTGTTTTGAAACAGCACAGAATTTGATGCTGTGTACTAAGAATTTTTAAATAGTTCTCAGATTCAGCATTAGCATTGTTAAATAGACTGTATCACTTTAGAAAGGTAAACAAGTAAAGGCACAGGGACAATGAAAAAACAGATTAAATACCACTTAAAAATCCCAGAATACCTTTCACAGTTTATGTACTTAGCGACTTCAATGCAATGGAAAAATTTTCAGATAAAACTGGGAAATAAAAAGTAATCTGAAAGACAGAGTTATTTTTTATATGAGTTGTGTTTTGTATTTCATGTTTTATGTTACAAAGCAACATTATTGAAGGTCTTACATTTCTTCAAGTTACATTCCTTTAATCTTTCTCTTTCCTGAACAAGTAGCTTTATGTTGTGCCTGTTATTGTAAAATACAGGGGGTAGTGAGGAGAGGTGTTTGCGTTTCTGTTAACATGGGAGAAAATAATTAGCTTGTTCTTAGAAATTAGTGCCACATTAAGAGCTGGAGTGGTTCTTCTCCTCTGTATGAATTACTTAAGTAATGTTCCTTTGCTTTACACAAACCCCGTACAGTTTCTTCCCAGACTTTACTTTGCTGATTCTTAAAATATATTATTGAATTCATATATCAAGGTTGCTTTTCTGTCTTATATACTGAAAATTTACATCTAAAGTCTTGGCTGCAGTAAACATTTTATTCTAAAAGAACTGAGGAGATCTTTTAAAACTCTTTATTCTGTACAGTGTTCTTCTTAACTGTTTTTGAGTAAATATAATTTCCATCAGATCTGGTTTCAGCAAATGCTTTTTGGTGAAAAGTATTTTCCAATATTATATAAAGCAGATTTCTTTTCTTTGTAGAATTTTTAGTGCTAACAGGATCTCAAGGTAACTATAATGCAAGTTGTGTGCCTCTGTTACTGAGAAAAGCATATCCCGTTTGTAATGAAACATTTGTTAACTTCTGTATACAGATTGCGGTTCATTCCATAAATACTTGTGGGTTCTCTGATGTCCCTCACAGGGTTTTATCTATGACAAATTCATACCACAGTTCTTAAACTACATTTTGGATAGAAGTTTTCTTTCTTACAAAATTGTTTGCCAGTGTCTTTCATTTAATGCTTGTAAGTATTTCAACTTTGGTTTTCAATTATTTAACAAAAAGGATTATCAGAAATATACAGAATGGTAACATGTTATTTTAGTGTATTTCTCTATGGGATACTCTTCCAAGCTCCCATGGCAAAATTAAATCCATGTTACTGTTATCCTGAGCAACTCAAATTTTACTGTTTAAGTGAGCTTGGTTCCTAGCTCTTAACTGAATTTTCCAATATAGTTTCACTTAGCTCAACCACCTTAAGTACGGTCAAAAGTCATGCTTGATGTTTGTTTTGTTTAAGGTCTTACTGTGCTATTAAACCTGATTACGCTGCAATAAAGAAAAAAAAAAGAAACTAAAAAGCCATGTACAGGGGGTTTGTGTTGTATTTCAGAAGCTATTCTTCCTTTTTTTTTTTTTTCTGCTTAAGAACAAAAAAATCCACTTTTTTTTAAGGGTTGGTTTATAATCTTATGGGCTTTATTAGTTGTTGGACACAAAGATAAATGTACCATTCTTCAGTCTCTCAAAACATTTTTCATGCCCATTGATATTTTTGTTGCTAGGGTTTTGGGTTTTTTCTGTGGGAAGGCAATGGCCAGCACTGGTATGTTAATGGCTAACACAAGTGCACGCTGAGAGTAATAAAATACAGAGATAGAATCAGGCATCTCTGTTAACTTCAGTATAAATGATTGGCATAAATCTCAGCTACTTCAGTTTTCTAGCTTGGTATTGTGTGTTCTTGAACACAAAAAAATAAATGGGTGTGGAGGTGGTACAAATAGAACATAGGAGTATCCACAAATAGATATGCCCTGTACTTGCAGGATAGGAACAGAAGAGGTTTGAACTCTTTCTGATAATCAAAATTATGTAACTATTGAACAGTATTATTTAATCTTTGTATGTGACAGTTTTTCAAGAAACAGGAAGAAATTTGTAGATTAGCAAATCCAGCTGTGAAACAAATTAAAAACTTTTTGAGGTTGGAAATGTATAAATATGTGCATATATGTATTCAAGAAAAATACAGAGGAATTCAATTCTCTGGCATATCTTTTTTG
The DNA here is from genome assembly GCA_013399915.1 of Illadopsis cleaveri. Classification (NCBI taxonomy): domain Eukaryota; kingdom Metazoa; phylum Chordata; class Aves; order Passeriformes; family Timaliidae; genus Illadopsis; species Illadopsis cleaveri. The sequence goes on from VXBB01005920.1 coordinate 106,624, forward strand.
ACTCACTGTATTCAGTCAGCTTCATTGGTTGATATTTCCATGTTTTTGGCATAGTAAAAAAATGCCTGATATATTATGTAACTAAAAATGTTATTGAAGTCGTTTTCTAAAAATAATTTTTAAAATCTACATGTAGTATTTTTCACACATTACAGCTCATAAGAGTGCATCCAATTATATTTACTAAACTTGACTCAAACTACAGATGATGGAATTTGCTCTTTCCCAAATAGGCAGTGTATTTGTGTGTTTGTATCTGTGTAGTGTCTTTGCAATTGTTTTTCTTAGCTCCAGGCAGAAAAATAAAGCTCTTAGGTTTTCTTAATAACCACCACCATTTTAATATTTGTACTGCATCATGGAGTCACTGAACTACCTGACACTGGACTATGTAGTCTTCATGGTCAGTATTGTGAGTACACAGGGATCTTTTGAGTAGATTTGCATCTTCTTTGTTTCTCTCTTTGCCCTCCTTCAAATGTGTATTTAGAAATAAAACTCCCCTTCAATATATTTTGTTAGGCATAGATTCATACTGACTTAGGAAGTGCCAATAGTCAATTAACGATAGTCTAATGGGGTTTTAAGGAAGAAAAAATACTGGCTTTAACATGACAGATAATATATTTCATAATTACTATGGAGTGAGGTTTTATATCAGGAGAGTTTTCAAGAGATAGATATTGAAATAGACAAAGTAGTGTCAGGACTTTAGGAAAGAAGAATTAAAGGAAGGTTATTTTTATTAATGTGTTATTGACATCTTTTGCAATATCATATACAGTATTTCAAAAATAGTTCCAGCTTGCCATTATGAATATGATGAGTCTATAAGAAGAAGAAAATACAAGTAGATACAAGTAGCATCTTGAGAAACTAGTGTAATCAGTGCCAAAGATAAATGTGAATTTACTTGGAAAGTTAAATATTCGTATTTTAGAGTAGTTTCTTGTATTTTCTCTGCTATAAGCATTATCTGTTGCAATAGACATGCTGAAAGTATGCATTAATACACATTGTTTAATATAAAGGAAAAGCTGGTATTTATTTATTTGTAATGTTCTTTTCTGCCTCAGATACAATTTGATTGATGTCCAGGTATGATTTTGATATACTGACACAGTAGCAAAAAGAAATCCTGTCCCACATCAGCTTATGAAACACACTGAGGACAATTTGCCTTCCAGCCTGTACCTTATACCAGGTTGTACTGCACCATTTAGAGAAATTCCGCACATCAAATATGAGGGCTGTGTTCAGTGAAACTTCACCTAGGTATTTCCAGGTGAATTTATAGAACATCTGGAAAGACTGAGATATTGTATCCCTTAACTAGATTAATCAATTAAACCAAAGTGAAATGCAGGCTGAAAACAATGGGGAAATCACAAGATTATTTATCTTAGTCATATGGTAAAGCAAATAGACACAAAATATTTTAAAAATTGAAGTGAAAGATCTTTTGACTGCCAGACAGCAGTAAGTTTTGAGATAAAGTTATTTCTGCCACAAAACAAAGGCATTAAAGTCTTTGGGTCATATTGTATTTTGCCTTTTTTGCTAGTCCCCTCCTCAAACTTCCACTGTTTAGAGAATATATATTCCGCTTGTTTTTTTTCAAGGAACATTTGGCATCCAAAAATATCATACAGACCTTCCATTGGAATTGTGCATGCTTATCATTTATACAATCTGTCAAGTGTATATTTATACAGCGCTCCCTGAATTTGGGTGAATGTTTCAAAAGTATAAAGAGATTCCTCAAACTGTCTAAACGTTAAAGAGTATAAAAATGAAAAACTGATTTTTAAAAGTTCAGACTTGCTCATGCTGTTATTTTTGTTGAGGAATTTAAACAATAAAATTATAGAAGTAATTAAACAGATGACACCTAAATGCACAGCTACAAATGTCAGCTTTGTTCCATTTTACACTTCTTTTTAGAGAGACCAAAATTACTTCATAGTTTGCTAATACTGTACCTTGTGGTCATAGGGTCATTGATATTGTGTTTCAGAGACAACTCTTGAAGACAAGTGCACTGCAGAAGTTCTTCAGCTTCTTTGCAGGCAATTACTGTACCACAGCCCTTGTGGCAAGGGACTACTTTTAAATATCTGGTCACCTCACAGGATTTGTAGAGCATTTCCTGCCCATAGGACTAAGAAAGGAAGAAAAGGGCCAAAATTTCTGGTATATGTGATGTACTGTAATTCCTTTCATGTGTTTAGTAGCTTTTATATGATCAGTGCCCTGCTACCAGTCCTGACCTTGGTGTGGCCCAGTTCACTAAAATCTGTCCTTCCCAAATGGAATTATAGTAGCACCCACCTGGCACCCACCTGCTCACCACATTAATGAGCATGGCGGGGTGTTTGGGGATTTTTTTTCCTCTGTATAGGTACCTATTGGGTTTCAAATTAAAAAGATTTAAGTAGTCACATAAATAGAATAAATAAATAGTATATCAATTTAAAAATTGCAGTTGTTAATTTTTATCCATATTTTATAACTTAGCATTCTCAGAATACTCTCAAAATGTTTTCAATGCAATTAGTTATATTAACAAAATCATTCTGGCTTGATGCCCACAGTATAAATTAGTAGACTGTTGAAGAGGTTGATTTTGTTGTTTAGAGATACGTACTAAGCAAGTTTAGAGAAAAGAGGAATGAAGCCTGCCTCTCCTATTTTCCTTTGGCATGTTCTAGCCTTGCAAAGAGGGAAGCACATCCTGGAGGCCCATGGCAGGCCAGCCAAAGGGCTCTGCCTAACCTCAGACCTTCTTGTGTTCGACACGTGGAGACTTGGCAGACTCTGCTCTTCTGCACATCCATGCATCCAGTTAGACTTGGCACCTCAGGTTGTAACCAAGACAGTGTTTTCTGCTCCTTTTGACAGGGTGTCAACCACACATGCAAAATAGGCACAAACCATTGACTTCCATTCGCCAGATTTCTTCTTCTGTGTTCAAAACCAAATCTCTCTTGCATTATGATAGCTCAGTGAATGTCAGTCCTTTTATAAAACGATTTGGGATTAACTAAAAGGACTGTATGAGTCAGTAGCTGCAGTTGATGAAACTGGTCAAGTAGAGGACACAGTAGTTAGAGAAATGTGATTGTAATTCTACAGTTTTTCATCTCTGAGCAATTTGTTGAGGAACTGAGGGGTTTTTTCTGTGTTGTCTATTTTTAAGAAAAAGCTACAATGCTATTGTAAAGGAAGACCTGTCTGCATCAGCTTGGCAAGAGAAACCTGTGCTGAAAAATATTAGTAAAAGAAAACAGTATATTTGGATATTTTAGAGAAAGTTTTGTTGTTACTGTCATTATTTTCTGTAGAAGAGAAAATATTGCTACACAACTAGAGAAGTCTAGAAGCAGAGGAGATAACTCTGGGTTTCTGACTATCCTATCTACATGTCTCAAATGGGACTATTTAATATCTAGCTTGGACCTATTTAGGGGGAACACATGTAGGTAGAGTACAGTGATGGCTTTGTTGCTGATCCTGAATACCTCCTCTTAATGTCATTCTCTGTCAGGAGCCACAATTGTCATAGTAGTAGATTCTGTACTATGCTTGAAGTATCTAGAAACTGGAGTGAATTCAAATAGCAGAATTCAAACACCTTCTTCAAGGTTGAATTTTCTAAACATGTATTTAACACATCCTTATTCCAGACTGACACAGAGGAGACTAAAAGACATGTTAACATCAAATAAAATCTTAGTGCTTTTTTATGTGATTAACTGTTCTGGATGATAATGAGCGTAGATGATTTGTTCTATACATCCAGTTTTTATTTTTCACCAGGCACTTTGGCACTCATGTATTGAATCCTGGTTTAGGGCACGCTTATCCATAATTGAATCATCTTTTTTTTTGTTTGTTTTTTTGGAAGGTTTTTTGTGATTTGAACGTATTCCCACATGGAATTCATTGTGATACCTAATGGTCTTTATAGCTATTTGTTGTCTTATGATCTGCTTTAGCTTTTTTAACACCTGTACCAGTTCCTCCCTTCTCAGTGATACTTATCTCTGTAGGTATACAAAGCAAAAAAGGGACCAGTGCCCAAGAGATAGAAGTCAGACATTTATCCAACATTAATTTGAAAAAGAGGAAAGTTACTTGTTACACTTGTATTTTAGCATTCCTGTAGCAATTGCTTGAAGTAGTCTAGTGCAATCAGAAGAAAATTTTGCATATGTTTCAGTTACTGGCCTTTTCATTTTTCAGCATACTAAATGTATAAGTAATCTACCTCTCAGCTGAGTTATGCCTATGTACAAAAATGATAAACACTACAAATCATTATAAAATTAGAACTTAGAAAATTATAAAGTTAGAATGAGTGCTATTTACTACAAGACATATTCAGTTAGAGTGCAATTAACAACTTTTTACCTTTGCATTTGGGTGTGATGTATTTGTCCACTATGTAAATGTTAAGAAGTGGTCAGTCATTTTTATTTTGCTCACGGAGCTATCACTGATGTTTTCTTTTTACAAGACTCCTACATATATGAAGATGAACCCAGGTACCTTAACCACTCTGACTTATAGGACATCTGCCATGTATTATCTTCTGTAGATAATGTTGACGTATCTGGCTGTGCAGATCACAACACTAGGCTAATCAGACAGAATGGAGTTTTCATTGTTAAACAGAATCCTGTAATCAATAGTATCACTTGCTAATCAGAAAAGCATTTAGCAAAGTAGTCTTACTCTTTGTATTTTCATTGACTAAAACATTGCTGGTACCCAATCCAGAGTATGCTGCCAGCAGTTACAGAGATGGGACAGTAGTTGTGTTATTCTGAGGCTGAGCTGGAGAGGGGAGAAGGAGCAGCTGCCAATAAAGCCAGTCATGTGTGGCATAGTTCCATAGGGGAAAAGAAGCAGAAACTGAGAATTGGAGTTTACTGCTGATGGCATTTGAACAGCTGCTCTACTGATCCAGGCTAAAATAAATCGTTTGCAGCATCCTGGCAGTCATGAACCACTGTTTGTTACGTCACAAGTAAGTCTCCCTGAGACTGCAGGGTGGGAAAGCAAAGGTGAGGATACCCTTGTCCTGGAAGACATGTGAATCACCCAATATGGCAGAATATGTACCCAGGATCATGTGAGGACCTTCTCTTCTTGGCTAAGGATGTCTCCTCTCTTCTTGCAACATTAGATTGTTCTTACCTACTTCTTTTCTTTAATTTCAGCCTTAGTGCCCTGATTCCATAATTCTTCCTCTTGCCCAGTGATAACTTGCAATAGGCTCTCCTTTTATTTCTGCTTAACTTCTCATTCTTCTTTCCTTCTTCCTCACAAATAAGTGGTTTTAATATCTCCAAATTTAGGCATATCCAGGAGTTCCATCGTGGGAAGTCATGCTATAAGATATTTTTTATTCTAGTACTAAGATCATGTCTCTATATGTTGTGTGATGCTGGGGAAGTTCTGTTTCTCTCTTAAGGGCTCAAGTGTTAACTTCTCTGTGACAAAAATACATCTATTATACCATCTATTTGGTGTAATTTAAAAAAAAAAGGAAAAATAGTTGTCTTTGAAAAGCTGATTCCTGTCTTGAGTTTTACTTATAGAAGTTTAGCATTCTCAAAGGCCAGTGTTGTTGTCATACATTATCTTGGTTTACCATGTTTTTGTTCAGTGCCCTCCTTAACATCTATAGCATCCCATTCCAGATGGAGTCCATTGTGTCCCTAAGAAGCACTTGCTTTAATTTCCCTGTTGGGTACAATACATTCAGTGGCTTTGTCAAGGAGGGAACTTCACTGAATTGAATTGGGGAAAAGGCAGTGAAGTGCATTAGGTCAGTGATAAACACTGCTGTGATTTCTACAGTATTCAATCACATCTCATGGATAGGTGAGGGGCTTTCAGATTACATCTAGCCTGAGACTTCACAAGCTTAAGCAGAAGAGGAAGAGGTCCTTTTACATATGTGCCACAGGTTTTACCCCTATGAAATCAAGACATGTATTTATCCAAGCTTGCTGTCTGTTTCCTTTTAAAACTAGAATAGGAAGGATGTTTTACCACCAGGAAAAACCTTTAATAATTGAAATTTGGTTAGATGGGTTTGTTATCTCTGTACCTGGAAGCAGAAATCAGTGCACACAGAGATCCAGTAAGTACTAATAAAAATTAGCTGTTGTGTGTAAAGTCTGCAAATATTTCTTAATTATTACATAATGTATAGTCTTTGACTGCCGTTCTCCTGGCTTGTTTAGCTTTTTGTAGGTCTCAGATGAACTGTAAGTGAATAAATTGAACTTCTTTACTGTGGGTCTCAGAATTATGAGTATTCAACAGCATGTAGTAACTGGTTCAACATGAACTGCTTCTTAAAAAAAACATACGAAAAGCCTGACCCAGACTAAATCAATTAAAAGAAAAGAAAAACTTTAAACCTGTGTTTCCTGTTACATGCTTATGGTTGTCTTTGGTTGCTTGTGATCTTACTGGATCGTTGACCAACTGTTGTATTATGCACCACCTGCTCAACGATTCCAATGAGATAGTGAAGTTGTTTTCATAAGCGGGAAGCAATTAAAATCATAACCCCTACAGTACATTTCAGCTGATAAAACATCACTTACGCTGGAGATAGAGAAGTCATGAATTTGGTTTATTCTGTTTTCTTGAATTTATTTGCTGTAAGGATTTCAAAGAGTTCAGAGATCATACAAAGCATGTGTACTTAAGATTAGGCCGGGTTTGCTGTGGTTTAACATACCTTCGTCCTTCTAGGAAGTATACAACTAATAAATTGGAGGCGTACTTAGGAAAATTGTTGATATGGAAAACCAGAAAGGGGTGCTTATGTAAATCCCTGTATGTAAATTGTTGATATGGGAAATTAGAAATAAGGGTTTGTGTAAATGCCTGTATACATATTACTTATTTGGGAAAAGGTTATATTTTGATCCTTGTGTAGAACTGGCATGATGGCACTTTCGGAAAGCCATAATGTGCTTCATCAACACATCAAGGCATTAAGTACTAATCCTTGTATTTTACATGTATGTGTAAAATACGTGTTTCTTGATATGGGTTATCTCTAGGAACACAGTTTGCTTGGATTTCAAAAGTGTATTTGAAGGATCAGAAGAGTGTTGTGTTAGATATAGGAGATTGTTAATAGTAGGAACAGAATGCAAATGTAAAATTTTATATCAGTATGAAAATATTGAAGAATTAGGCTGTAATATCCCAAAGTACATTACAAAAAGACGCAGTGGACAAATGTTATACCAGCAATGCAATACACAAATACCTTGTGTTTAAATTATACCCTTGTATATTTTGCTGCATGTAAAGATTTTTGCCAAAGAGTGATTTTGTTGTGGTTTAGGTTTAGATAAGTAAATATATGAGGGTAAGAAAGCCATTGTCACAGTGGGGAGTTTCATATTAGTGCATACAGGCACTTTGTGCTCGGGGAATTTGGTTCACAAGGTCATGGTTATGGTGAATGAGTCTAAGGAATATCTAGGTGAGCATATTGCAAGTTATCCAGCTGTTCATAAAAGAAATGAAAAATGCTCACTGTGAAGTACAGAGGAGAACAATCCATTACGCACGTGAAATTAGCATCATATTCTGGTTTATATACATGAGCAGATTTCCAAAAATATGTGATTTGGTGCTTTATTTTAAGTAATATTTCACAAAAAAAAATTCCAGTATTTACTTGGAAGTAGACAAAGTATGAAAATAGACATTGGATCATACAATAATCTACTGTGGTAGGGCTTATTTTTAGAAAAACTGCATTCATATTGATGAAATAATGCCTTAGAAAGAATAATAAAAGGCACAGTGGTTGTGGTTAGGTCTCTGTGTGTGGAAAGTTGACAAACACATTCCTAAGTTTTAAGAAACCACATTAAATTTTGAAATATCACTACTGACATAACAGATTTTCAGTGTGTTTCTACTGAGCCCTTAAGAAAGTTATAGGGGCTACTGAACAATGCCATCACACTGCCTCACCAGGAATGACTTGATCAAAATGGCTTTCCTGTCATCCACATACAACTGTGGGTACATATGATTAATTACTTAATTTTCTTAATTGCTAACATACTCCACTGATGACAATGCAGTGTATTAGCAGTTTCAGCTGTTATTTGGATTTGGGCAGCACTGGGATTGGACTTCGAAACAGATTATATACCTATAGGTTCCATACCTGTACTCTGAGATTGCAGTTTGGGATGTGCTACTTTAATAGTTATTTATGTTTAGATTATTAGCATCAAATTCACGCAAGTTGCAGAATTATTAACTTCTCTGTGAAGACAGCAGCTGTATACTAAATCATTTTGGCCCAAGACAACAACCTTGAACAGAACAGTAAATTGAATGTCATATGCAAAGAAGTTTAAGCTTCAACGCTGATATATGAAATCAATAAAAATGGACTACAATTTGTGATCATAGATTGAAGGGAAAAAAACTTAAGATCACCTTGGTCCCTTATTTTGAAAAACAGCAATAATAGAATGGTGAGTTTTTATCATAAAATCAGTTGAGCAGTGCACAGAATTGCTGTATTGTTCCCAGTATAGAAAGGGCAAGATAATTTTTTTTTACTATTTCCCAGTGCTCATTAGCAGAAGACAAATGGCAGTTGGAGACTCCTCTGTTACTGGTCACAGGTAAAATCTAATGGTCTCAGCAGCCCTCACTCACTCAATAGCTCTTGAAAGTTTTGTTGAAGTTGAGTCTGACTGTTTCCAAAACTCAGCTCAAGACTGAAATACTTTGTAAAACCTAATGTAGTAGACTTTAAAGGAATCCACAAGGAATGTAGTTCACCCAAAAATGCTTTTTTCTCACTTGTTAGAAGAATTTTCTTTAAAAAGCTCTGTGCTGAAATACAATGGTAAAAGGATTGAATTGTTTTTCTGTCATCTTGCAATATTATTTTTAAATTTTGTTCTTTGATGAATTTGGACAGTGGGACAATTGGTTATACTGATGTGTAGCTGTTCTTTTTGAGGACTTAAATATGACATCCTTTATCCATTCAGTAGAGATGAATCACTCCTACTTCCAATAAGGCTGCTCATATGGATCTGATTGGAAGTGCAATGAAGTCAATGCATTGATCTCATATCAACTTTGGTACCTCTGGCTAAATTTAGGAATATATTCATTTGCAGATCTCCCACTGAATTCCATAGGAAAGAGGCCGATGAGTAGTTTTGAAGATTTGAAATGAAAATAATGCTTAGTATAGACAAACATGACAAAATCTATACCTTCATTTTGTTAATCTGAATCTTAACAAATATCTGATTGGTCTGATTTTGACCTTTAATGATTTCTTCTCCTTTTTTTGACATTACAGAAGAGCACTAAATCTAGGAATTCTTCGAGACCCTGGATCAGAGGTTGAGGACAGACAATATCAAATAGATCTTCAATCTATCAACATTGGTACTGCTTATTGGAATCAGTTGAAACCAGAGAAGGAAAATGGAAAAGGGGGGGTTTTGACAGAGACTGAGAGAAATTCTCAAAATCCAGCACTTGAATGGAACATGGCCAGTAGGTAAGGATTTTTTAAAAAACTTACTCTTTTTTGAAATTACATAGCACAAACACTGCAGAGAGCATGCACAGTATACCTGAATGAAATTATTCAATACTGGTTTTGCTTTACATTACAAGCAGATTTCCCTGGAGTTTTGGATTACACATTTGAAGTATTGCTGTTGTTACACTGTAGTTACTGACTAGTTACTATGGACCTCTACTTCCATTATAAGCTCTTCTCCAAGTGATTTACTGTCTGTCCATAAAAATAACTCCAGGGCTGAGCCTTCAGCTTGTCAGTCTCTATGAGCAATGTGAGGTTCTGTTTTGGGGTGGTTTTTTTGGTGTAGGGTGTGGTTTTTTGGTGGTGGTGGTGAGTTTTTTTCTTTTTTTCTAAACTTCTTTTGTTTGTATTTTTACAAAGCTTGAGTAAAACCAGCTTAGACATTTCTAAATTAGAGAGGGATAAAGTAGAACACTTCCTATTGATTCTGAACCGGTTTTTGCACATTTATATCTAAAACCAGATGAATTTTGAGAATGAGATATTTCAGCTATGTCTCCTTTATTGGGTACTGTATATGTGCACACGAAGCCCCACCCTCTGGTTAAACAGAGTTGAAAGACAAAGCATGCATACACTTGCCTGCTATTTTAAATTTTGACATTTTCAAATTAAAATTTGGGGGGTTAATCGGTAATTTATGAAGATTTAAAATTTTTATTTTGGTTTTAACATACTTTTTTATATTTAAAAATTAATGCAAGTAGTTTAAAACTAAATTTTTACAGACTGTGTAGCAGATTTCAGTTTTCAAACTGGCAGGAATAAGCTCGGATGGCCAAGAGCAAGTTTTCAAAAGTAATTCTGTGGATTTAGAATAATTTTCTGCTTGTAAATGCCTCTTTGCTTATATATTTAGCTATTTATTTTCACATAAAAAATCCTTTCTATCTAATTTATGCAGAAACAATCTGAGTTTTTATGAAATGTGTGCATAATTTTTTGGTTCCTAAGATATGATTCCTATCTGAATTTAGGAATGAGGTCCTAAAAGTGATACAGAAAAACAGGCAGAATCATCTGGAAAGATCTACTTTTGGTTTTGTTTTCAGAAAAATGGGAGATGAGAGGAGTCAGATTTTTCTGAAAGTTGGGCAAGTAGCAAAGGCATGAGGATGGCACACAGACTGAGCTTTGTAAGTGATGTATTGATGCAAGGCCAAGAGGGCAGATAAGCTCGCTCTGGAGGAAAGCATGCAGGAAAAAGATGTGATCAATAATAAATTCCAGTTTATCATTGAAAGATAGAGGGCAGGAAAAACAGTTCTAACCAAAGAAATGATAAAATGACAAGGAGTCACAGAACTGCAGATAAAAATTTTAACACAGGAATAGACTCTAGTCTTCATTTGTAAGATCACGTGGTTCATTCCTGTCTTTTAAAATCTTATTTTTTTAACTCATATAATTCCATAGAGGTTTTTTATTTTAATTTCCTAGCCTTAAAAAATGTGTATGACTTTCTAGTTGGGCCTTGATGTTGGACAAGTTCCCCATGAAGTTCTTTGTCACAAAATTCCATGTCCACTGGAATATCTTGAAAAATAAGATTACATTAATCTCCAAAGGACTTGCACCCAATTTGCAACTTAAGCTAACATAACAAAACCAGCCACTGAGAGACTGGCTTTCCTTTTCCTTGGCTTTCCTTTTCCTTGCCATTGGTGACTGAAGTCCTACTGCCAACATATTCTGGGTGTGAGCTTTATGGTTATAGATTCAGATAGGAAATTTGGTGGGATTCCTGAAAAGCTAATAGGACAAGGGAAGCAGCTGTTACAGACAATCTTGAGTTCTCTTTTTTTTTTTTCCCTATAAGCTTGGACATGATTCCTCAGCAGACTTCAAAAATGAAGTTTCATTACAATCCAAATAAGTATGCTTAAAATTGCTTTTGAATGAATCTTCTACTTGAGTTTTAATTTAGAACAGTTGTAATTAAATACATTAGGTTTTCCTTTCTGGTGTGCAATTACAGAATTTTAATTCCAGCTTGTTTTCAAGAAAAAGTAAGAATGCTTTCTTACCCTTTTGAATTTTACATATTTACTACAGTTTTTTCAAGATCTTTGCATTTTTGCTGTGTCTGGGTTTATTTTATGACCTGTGGACATGATGTGCTGAGAACTGGAAGAACCTGCACTGAACTCTGCCATCCATGGCACTATTTCCAGCATGTGTCAAGAGGTCTGCTGCAGGATGTTTAACATGGTGCTTACTGTTTCCAGGGTTAAATTAATATTAATATTTACTGCAAATACCACAAAATCTTTATGCTTTAATCTAATTTTGATACCTATTTTGAAACCTATTATGATTTAATCTAGTTTTAATCTATTTTGATTCTGATTTTTAGAATTCTTTAAGTTTCTTAGACATGTTTAATCTGAAACATAATGAATGATTTTTGCTGAGTTATTTTAGGGTTAATTTCTTTGTTTGATTTTAAAATACTTCTGTTTGTTCTTACCCAGTGTTATGGTATATTAGGATCGCTGGGTTTAAAGATTCTACCTTGAAATCTGTTTCCCTCATTTTTGTAATACTTTAATGCTATGTTGGGGCAGTACAGAATCCAACCTATATCCAGGTTTTTCACAGTTATTTTACAGAAAACTTCAGCATAGATACCAGCCATTCCTTTTCCATTCCCATTTGTAAAAGCATTACTGGATTATTTAAAAATAAAATTGCAAAAAATTTTGAAATAAATTATCTTGTAATTTAATCTACAATTGAAAATAGGCCTCGTTTTAAAAATCGGCAAGAAAACCAAACAACTGGAAGTGGGAGATTTATGGATATCGCACAAACAAGTATCTGAATGCTTTTTACATAATTTATCGTTTAAATGCTTTTGCAGTCTTTACTCTGAAAGTAAATCCTTTGAATTTTCACATCACTTTTTCTGGAGTTCAGTTCTTCTAGTACTTAATATGTTAAAGGGTTGATTCCGCCCTCAACCTTTACACTGCAGTTTGGAAAGCAAGCTGTCATACGCTAAAACTAAGTTGTTGAATACTTGCAGGTGTTGAGTGTAAGATTCTTCAAGAGGGGCAATAGTGAAATGCTGGTGGGATGCCTCCTGTGTCTCTGCAGGTCACCCCAAGGAGAATGGGGGAACTGGAGCACTCTGCTAGGGTTGGATGCAGTCTTACAGAAAAAATATCTAGATGTTGTGCTGTATTGAGGATCAGGGATCATAACTCTTTCCATTATGAAATGTTTATACTTCATCATAAATGTTATAAAAAGCTCCCTAATGGTGTAATATATAAAAAGAATACTGGAAACAGTCAGACAGTTCTAATAAGGTTATGTACAAATGAAACCTGTCCACATTTATTCCCTTTACCAAACAGCATGTGGGGAACTGGGAGTACTTAACTGAAAGAAGTTTTCTTGATTGAAAACTGCTTTTTCAGCTTGCAGATCTCCTCCTCCCTCTCCCTCCACTCAATGGAAAAAACAACAGCCCTGAAGGAAATAAAGAAATATATCCTCTCTTGAGGCCTCGCCCCCATCCCTGTGCAATCCTTCTACAGCTCCCAGCAGCAACTTCTGCTTCCTGCAGCCTGAATAAACTTTGTTTAAAAAAAAAAATAATTGAGCTTAAAAGCATTACTTCTCTGTGTGGTAATGAATTGAGTGTGGCAATATACTGTGTTACAGTTCTGTCCTTGGCATACCACCATCTGGAACAGCTCTCATGGAGTACATCAGGGAGCCAATGATCTATTGTACAAAACTGAACAAAATACCACTGCAAGGATCCTCAGAAAGGTTTCCTGCAGATTTTTCTTTGAATAGTTTTCATTTTCATGCTTTTTTGGAAAGTTCTTGGCAGCTTGCCAAGTTCTAATGAGAAAGACCAGAAAAAAATTGATCTGTAGATCTTTGTGTAAGAAAGTAGGGGCATTCCCCTTGAATCTTTTGGAATAAAATGCAATGCACTTTTTTTTCAATAATTTATTTTATTTGCTGTCTTTTGTGGTACCTGAGGTTGTGCTTGTATTCGTACTGTACAAAACCTTTCTCAGTAAGATGGGGTGGTTTTTTTTTTAATACTAATCCACAGCAAAAAATGCTACACAGCATTCGTCATAAGATAAAAGTTAGCTTTACTGAGGTCTTTTAGTACAAAAATAGTAATTCTTTACAGCTAGATAGTGTACACTTGTACATTTTCTAATTTTGGCTATTAGATGGTCCTCAAAATGTTGCTATGTTATTTTACTGCCATGTGACATGTCTTTGCAATACCTCAGAGAGCTGAAAGGATGTGAATTAGTCATTAGTAGTTAGATAGATATCCTAATACATTCCTAATACATTTGTATATCAGGGATTAGCTGATTTAAGCAGCTCCATGGGAAGCCTGCAAGAGAAAATTCTTTCATAAGTCTCAAGTTAACATGCTGTCTTAAATAACATCTTTTGACGTTTTGCATGCCTCAGTAGTACTAGAGAACACTTTGACTATGTGGCCTATTTCATGCTAATATGTTTTTCCTTTTTCACATCATAAAATTCTCCATAAGGACTCATCTTTAGCTAGTAAAATTACATGGTGCAAATGTGCTTTTATTGTTATTCATGTATTGAATGTATACAAGTTTCTCCCTGACTTATGAATTTTTAAGTATCTAAGGGATCAAAGTCTACATTCAATAAGGTATTATTAAGAAAAAAATACTATTTATAATAAGGTAAACATTTCCAAATTTCTCATGTAAGTTCTGTTTAGCTATTACTGGCCATATCTTCTGTTTATTTTGATTAGTATTTTCCATGTGAGAGTCGCAGTAGTAGGACTTAGTCCTATTTGTGCGTTTAGCTTATCCAGTCTCACATCATCGTGTCTCCTTAATTAGGGCAACATCATCTCTTTGGCAGTCGTTCTTCTTAGCATAAACTCAACGTGCTTCTGACTGGATATAGTCAAATACTGATGATTTGATTTGATATAATCAAATGTTGTTGCTTCCATTGCAAAATTCTGTTCTTCACATTTTTTCTCTCTTCTTCCCACAACATTTTTTGTCATATTAATCATTAGATATCTTTGCTTTCACTGTACTTCCAGACCCCCTGTCTATCCATTTCCCTTTTTGTGTCTTCTTTCATTTGCTTTGACACATCTACACTTCCTGGTCATCAGGCCTCAGCATGCCAGTTACCAAGACCATGACCTTTGATCATGAAACTGATGTTTTGAAGAGGCACTTCCTTGCTCACACCTGTGCATTATAAAGGTGTTTGCTGTGAACATTCACGTTGTTATTGCAATGTTTTATTCAAAATTCTCCAATAAAATTAATTTCTATTATACTGTAATATAAAAACCATAATACAGGTTGCCACTGTATGGATATTGTTACCTGTGGTAACAATTTTACTTCCCTGTCTGTGGGTGTGTTTTTTCTTATATTTAAATTGTAAGCCTTTGAGGACAGAGGCCATTTTCACCCTGTGCTTTTGCAATGTGAATCTGTGGTCCATAACCAGAGTTTATGTTATCGTGCAGATAAAGCCCAAATTCTGCACTAAGGCACCTCCAAACCTTATCACAGTTGCTTAACTGCCTTGTTCCATTGTGTTAGCATATGGTCTTTCAAATGCACTTACTTTTAAGTGTAGATGATCAACTGCTTTAACATCTCTGAAAATACTAGCCTTTCCTTTTTTTTCCAAGACAAATATATAACAGATGCATAAATAAACCACGGAATGAATGTGCTGCAGACATAGAGCCATCATTACACTCTTCACAATCAAGTTTTTTCATAAGCTCATGTGGTGTACACCTGTGTTAAGTTAACATTGCACTTAGGTGCAGTGTGGAAGACTCAATAATTCAAAGTGGAATTTGTTTCTTTGTTCCTTTTGTGCTCTTTCTCATATCCTCTCCTTTCATTATTTACTGTGCTCTGTTTGCCTGCTGTTTGTACTTACAATTATTTTCTTAATACTTGATTTGGCTGAGGTTCAAATTCACCCACAAGAAATTTAGAAAGTAGTAAGTAGAGCTGGACAGGGATAGCATGTAAGGATGATTTGAAAAATAAAATAAAGCAGTAACCAATATATATTATCAAAAATGTCCTTTAAGATGTAGTGTACTGGGTATCTACTAGTATAAAGTACAAAAATTAAGAAATGGGAATATACATAAGCTAAAAAATAATTTGATCATTGATTGAAGAGACCCAGTTGAGGGTTTGAGGTTCAACAAATAACTTGCTTTTGCAGTTTCATATATTAAAATCATACTTACCAGCATATCAACAAATTTCAAGTAGAAGTTTTCTAGTATACCTAGAAAGTACAGCTGCATGTTATTTCATAGAATTGTTCTGCTGTTTAGCTTTTTCATTGTCCTGGAAAAAAAGGCATTTCTTTCTCCTCCCATTGAGAAGGGGAAATAGGAACTGTGTAAAAAATCATTTGCTTTAAATCTAAAATGAAGGTGATGGCAGGGAGAGAAACAATTTAGAACTCCAAAATCTAAAACCATTTTCTCAAGTTGAAGATGTTCACTAGCCACTAACAAGTCTGTTTTCTAATTTGAGGATCTAATGAAACTAACCTTGCTCTAAAAGCCATCATTAGAGATCAACAGAGATATAGCTGACCAAAATGTTTAAAGCTTTTAAGGTAGGATGGTAGTTTTCTCCACTCACCAATTGGCTTGCTCTTAAGCAAACTGCACACTTCTTATTGTGTGCAGCCTCCTCAGCAGTGAGGGTCATTTGAGGCAAAAGTTTATTAGAGTTGTGCTCTGCCAGTACTAACTCTGTGGCATCTGCTTTTTACTTCTGTATACTGTTGTCCTAAATAAATTTGAAAACTTTAAGGCCTACCTCTACTGTATAATTTATATTCCCTTATAGACCACCATTCTTTCTACATGTTTTGAAGACACTTCAAAAAGTTATTAATAGAATTTGAAGCATCAAAATTGAAATAGCCTAAGCAGTAAAATGAATTCTGTATCTTCTGCAGTATGAATTTCATATCTTTTACAGTAGACTGAATTCCACCTCAGGATATGATGTCTATTTAATTTATTTCCAGCCTAATTCTTGCTTTACAAACCATCAGCATTTGAGATTGTTTGCTTTTCTACAGAATCCCTCACAGAACTATTACCAGAGTGTGCATCTCAATACCCCTTCTTAATCAGGAGATTTCAATACCTATTCCTTGTGCAGTCACGCAATTTCTGCAGAGACAGGCATATAAGCATATTGGTTAATAACACTAACATGGATAACTCTAGCTGATGGTAGGGACTAATTCTTTATTGCATAGTTCATGTCTGGTACACTTGTGTGATTTACACTGATGCCTGAACTGCCATGTCTCTGTTAGAGGTGGGAAAATTAAAGGCAATACAGTGAAATGTAACTAACATGCTGATGAAGAGTTCTACGTGGATCTATTTAATTCTTGTCTGAGGCCATGTAGTTTGTTTTTTAAACTTGCCTCATTTCATAGTTGACAATTTTCTATTTTGTAAGCACAGGAAAACTTAACTCAGACCTATAACTTTATGATGATTTTTAGAATTATCCTTGGTGAAATGCAGGTATTTGACATTGCTACAAACAATAGTAGGTAAAAAGAATTATCAAAAGCTCTTTTGATGGAAGGAGTCTCCCTGGAATTTGAAATGTATCCTCTTTTAGAGGCTGAACACCATCTTGTTCTCATTACATTTTTTCCCCTCATCAGAGGCTCTCAGATGACATTTTGTGGCAATAGTTTATTTGACCTGACCCAGAAGATTCTGGCCATTTGGAATGTGTTGTCATAGGCTATTAGTGATCCATCTATAACAGTTGTGCTTCTAGGCTTACTGTTTGGTTAAAGGGGGAAAAAAACCCAAGAAAAAAACCAAAACAGTACACCTGGCTGGAAAATAAGTGCAATTATCAAGTTTAATGGCACAAATATTCTTGGTAAGTAAATGTTGATATTTAGCTGAAAAAATGCCAAGAACAAGCAGTGACAGAAGGAGTGGAAGACTGACATCCCTGTTTTTCAAATGGTTCTGAACATCTTGGACAATAGTTACTAATTTCATGTAGGAGTTCTAGTGTTACATGGGATTTGCTAGTTTAATCTTTCACGTATTTTGGTTTTGTGTATGTTTTGTGCATATTTCTTCAACACAGACTTCTAATGCACAAATTCAAATACTTTGTAGGCTTCAGAACAGCCATTTATAAAGTGAAGGGCATCCACAGGCAAGTTTTAAAAATAATGATAATAAAGTTGGCATCTTTTTTTTAATTATTGTGTATAGCACATTAAACAGAGAAGAAGCAATGTCAAGTGTCAAACTTGTCTGCCTGGAAATAGGTTGAAGAGTCAAATATTTAGAAATACTTTTCCTGTGAAATGAAAATAGAAGTCTCCCTTCAGGATTGGATATAATAAGATTTACTGTAATGATATTTAATGATCATAAGGTATCAATCAAATGCCAAACTAGTATTGAAGAAATTTTTTGCTGTGTGCTGGATGTAAAGAATAATATGGAAAGTTTTTGCCTCTCTACAATTTATAATGTAATTTAATCTTTACTTTTCTTTCTCTTTGTTTCCTAGCATAAGGCGGCATCAGGAAAGGAGAGCTATTTTAACTCCAATTTTAACAGATTTCACCGTTCGAATAACTGCAGCTCCTGCTATTATTTTTACTAAAATTGATGTTGCAGAGAATTTACACCCAGAGGTTAGTACAAAGTGTCAGCAGAAATAGCACAATTTTTAATATGTGGATAATCTGAATGTTTTACCATTCCACCATTTGAAGTGTTCAGGTGTGTTTTCAAATTGCCAGCTGGAGAAAGGTCATAAGCTGAAATGTTCTTTCTCTGCTGGAGAAAGAATTTTTGTATAGCATTTGATATTAAAGGCAGTCCAGCCAGAGGTAAAGAGACCTATTTTCAGATCCAAAAATGGGAATCCTTTAATATTTTCCAGCAATATTTTTTTAAATTTTGTGATGGAAAGGTGTTAAGAAGAGGTGCAGCATTAACAAAGCATTGAAACCTGAAAATGCAATCTGTGTAGTATCTATAATAAGAAAGTTAAGCTGTGGTCTCTTAGCCTGATTTCCAAGATCCCAAGTTGTCACTAATCCTTTACTTCCCTACCTTTGCTATAGGTACTTCCAGGTACTCAGATTTAACAATCACTTTTGCTGATGTGTTGTTCAGCTAGTTAATGATAAGTCTGTGAAGCAAGTTACACACAAAAGGTATTGGCTGACTTTTTGGCATTAGTTTGTAGCTCAAGAACATTTTATATGGGGAAAATATCAAAAAAAATTTGTCAGCTAAGGATAATTTCCCTTAAAAGCTACCTCCTGGGAAGTGCAAGTACAGGAGTGTAAAGGGTACTAGATGTGTGGAACGCTGCAACATGCAGTGCGTGTACATTGTTGGAAAATAAAAGCTAGTGGGCATAGACAGAAGAAATCAATAGTTTCACATTTGTGTAAAGGGTCATCAGAAAGGCAGATGGAAAATTACTTGATGTAAAAAGGAAATAGAAAGCCCCAGTATGGCTAGGATGCATAAAAGTTGTTCAAATTAAAAAAAAAAAAAAAGAAAGAAACTTGAGCTTTGCTAATGCTTAAGTTCAAGAATTTCAGTGTTTTCTGTACATACATTCTTCTTGTTATCTATTCCCTGGATGACATTCCATCATGAAGGGAGTGGTCTAGTTTAGATTAGGGCTTGAGCACTATGCAAACTTCTCATGAGACATGGCAGTTCCACTCCCCTTCTGCACTGGTTCTGTTTTTCATCTCTTTATTGCTTGCCAACAGTGGTGAAGGTCTTTATTTGTGCTAGACACCACCAATAAAGCAGTGGCTATTCAGCTAGTGTTGCCAAGGTATTAAGAATGGCTTACAGGCAAAGAGAAATCGATTAGATTGGCTATCGGTGAGTTCCAAAACATGACTTCATTATAAATCAAGCAGAGTTTGTGTGTAAATTTAAAAAAAAAAAAAAAAAAGACATCTTTTTCTTGGAAGGAAAGGAGAATTGGAATCATTGCCAAGGACACTGACAGCCCACTGATACTAGCAAGAGATGGAAACAAGGACTTGTGCACAATATGCCTTGCTTGCAAAGTTTGCCTTGACAGTTCTGCTGTTGAAAGCCATGCAAAGAATAAGCCACATCCTTTAGAAGCATAACACACCAGTTTCCCCTAAAAAGACCACGTTTGTACTATATATAACATTATACATAACATTAAGTATTGACTACAGCAGGGAACCGCAATACAGTTATATAGAAGCTGAAAATTATTTTCCCAATATCTGTTACCTAGTATTTTCCCTTAATTTCACAGGAAATTTTAGTCTGTGGTCATTCTTTGGAAGTGAATATGACAACGAATTTGGACTTCTTCCTCAGTGTGGCTCAAGTGCAACTTCTGCAGCATCTGGTACAAGCTAATATGGTTGGACTGGAACCTTCCAGTAGCACCACTGAGGTAGGTTTTTCCCTGGTTTGCAACTGGATTTTTAAAAAATACATCTCCAAAGTACTGTAGCTCTGAGCAGGTGTTTATACCATCTAGAAAAAATTATATAGGTAATCGGAATACGTGGTTTTTGTTGTTTGTATGGTCAGTTTCAAAATGCATTCTGACGTTGATTTAAGAATAGAAAGTGTGTTAACAAGGATATTATTCAGTAAATGCTATTGTTCATTATAGTGGTTCTGCAACGTCTTATGTACGAGGAGAATTATCTTGTGTAATGTACAAAGAGAATTATGTAAATGATGAAGGAAACAAATTTATGGGAAGTAGGTTTTTGAGATTATTTGGTGTTGAACTTTTATCGAATCTTTGGTATTTTCTGTGAGTTCACATGCTACGCTGTCCCTCACTAAAGCTAGTAAACTAGTAACCACTAGTTAGACATTAATTGTCTTAAGGACTCAAGTCCCTAAGATTCAATCCACCTCTGAATATTTTCATACTTCTTTCGCAAGAATGTCCATGTGTACATCATGAGGGATCCTTCATCTGAACAGTTAATCTATCATTTTTGTCTGGAATATTAGAGATCAGCAGCCATATCTTGAATTTTGTCATTCTTTGTTACTGGGTCTTGTACCTCAGTTTGTATTGAAAGCCAATCACTGTGACAGACTGGTAAGTTTAAATTTCATACTTCTGGAGTGATCAAAACAAAACAAAAAAACTTCAAAACCCGGAACCTAGTCAGGCTGACAGCATCTTTAAGATGGTAGGAGTTAATACATGACAAAGCACTAACACTGGAATGGCTGTTGGACCTATTTAGGTGCCTTCACAAATAAGAACAAGAGTTAGGGAAAGAGTTATTGAGCAAGACACAGTCAACTATTCCAAGAATTTGGCTACTGGGAGACCTGGAGAAGATTTTCCTCCTTCCTTTCCTGAATCTCACAGTTTCAGCATTGCACTTGAGTCTGGGTGGAAGCAAGGAATGCTCTAGAGCAGCCAAACTATTTACATTCCTCACTCTTCACCCTGTCAAAATCCCAGAAGTTGTTTGTTTGTGCTAATCTAGGCATCACATCACCCCCCATTCTTTTATCACTTCCCAAGGATAGAGCGAAATAAAGGACATTGTTTTATTAACATTGGGAAACATAAAAGATGTAGAAAAGAAATGCAGTGTATTTTTCTTTTCCTTGGATACTTTACAGACACAGGGCCTCTTTTGGAGATGAATACTGTAAATTACATATAGAAATATCTTCAATAAATTATTTGTAGAGCACTGTTTTCCCATTGTCAGTGGAATGGACAGAATCAGAAGATTTGAATAGATGCCAAGAATTTAAATTTTGAGTTGGCTTTGTGCAGAAGTGCTGCATTACTTACTTGGACTATAAAAACTTAAAAGGAATTTGCTACAAAATTTCAGAAAGCCTTTTGTTGACTAAATTCTGAGACACTTATTTGCTCTTCATTGATAACTCCCTTGCATCACTGCTGCCTTGCATCACTGAGATCTCCTGTAAAGAATAATGGGGATATTTCTGGCTCAAGGTGTTTGCCTTGTCTTTAGTAAGCCATAGAACTACATCTGGATTTACTATACTGAAATATAAATCCATTGGTTGGTTAGTTTTTGCCCAGTTCTTCTTCTGTATTGTGTAGCTCTGTGTGCCTAAGTGAAGCCACCCCACCCTCTAATATATGCACATTTATTATTATTATTATTATTATTATTATTATTATTATTATTATTATGGTTCTTCTTTAGTCAGCAGAAAGAAACATAATTGATTGTATGCTGCTGTTTTTATCTAAGTGAATGAAATCAGGAGTCTGCACATAGCTTTCTATACTTCACACCTGCATATTATTTCATTGCAAGAATCAAAGCATACTTTAGGTTGAAGACACTTCTGGAAACCATTCCTTTGCTCAAAAGAAGACTAATGTCCAAGCTAGATTAGGCTTTTCAGGATGTCGTTCAGTCAAATCTTTCTTTACCTCAGAGGAATGACCGTCTGGATAATTATCCTGTGCTTAATTACATTTGCTTTGGCATATTTTTGTCTTTATATCCATTCAGAATTTTGCTTGATAAGACTTTCAATCATTGCCTCTCAACATTTCACAATACCTTTCTAAGAACAGTCTGACTTAATCTTCTTCATAGGTCTGCTTTAAGTAAATGGAAACAGTAATTGGATGACCCTCCATCATCCTTATCCTTCTCTTTTTCTGTCTGAAAAAACCTAGCTCTCTCACCTTCTCCTTATAAATTATGTGCTTTAATTTTTTAATCCTCTTGATGATCCTCTGCCCATTCAGGTTTGTCAATTCTTTTCTGCTGCTGTTGAGCTCAAAGCTAAAGACAGTACTCCAGATGTTGACCCACAAGTATCTCATCATCTCACCTCTGATCCAGCGGCTGTGCTGCTGCTAATGCTTCCCGGTAAATGCTCAGGCTCCCACACTACAGGGACAGTCTCCTATCGCATGTACAAGTTGTTGGCCACCAGGACTCTTGGGTTTGTTTCTGCAAAGCTATTCTGTAGCATTGGCCTCCAGCCAGTTTTGATTTGGGATTTTACCATCTCACAGATTGACAGAATCAGGTAGGTTGGACAAGACCTCTGAGATCATCGCGTCCAAACTTTGATGGATCATCGCCTTGTCAGCTAGACCATGGCAAGTGCCACGTCCAGGACTCTGCCCTTCAGGAGGTTTCTGTTAAACCATTTCTCCATTTTGGCAATGTGTCTCTGAATGGCAGCCCCTACCCCTCAGTGTATCAACAGCTCCCCCCAGTCTGGTGTCATTTTTCTTTGGATATGTTTTGTGTCATTGCTGTGGTCTTTAATAAAGACATTAAACATGATCAAACCTTGAGGATTGTCCATCAGTAACTGGAGTTTAGCTATACTTTGGAACATTGACCATTACTTTCTGGTTTTAGTAGCCCAGTGTGGTTTTTACCCAATTCATTGTCCATCCATTCAATCCACACTTGAGTGTTTGAATAAGAGTCAGCTGTGGAAAACTGCCTAAACTTGGTCAACTTCGCTAATGGCAAAGCATATGTTATCTGGTACTCTGTCCTGAGAATCAATCATCCCATCACAGGAGGCAATCACATTGGAGTAAGGCATGACAGTCATCAAAGTAGCAACCCCTTGTTTAAACTTTAAAGGTGTGACTTCCAAATGGACTGTATTTGGTGGTTTACAGGGCAGTGCTGTAAAGATAAGTGTAGACAAAAAAAAAACAACAGAAAGAAGTGATGATTTATGTGTAAATCTTTTCTTTCTTGAAGTGTTTTAATAGTCTTTAAAAAGTTTCATGCCAAGTCTCCAGTGCTGTGTTTTTACTTATTATAAGCCCTAGCTTTATACTGTTTAATAAATCTTTGATGCACAGTGGGTCTATTGTACTGATTTCTTCATAAGGTATAGTCTATTATTGTGAAGAATATTGCTTTGATCTACTTGACAGCTTTAGAGTAAGGACACATATGTGGTGTTTGATAGATAACCTGAGGGGCAAAGAGTGTTGCTGCCTTTCTGTAATTATTCACTTTTTCAAAATTAATATATGCCAAATTCTTAGAAGAAGAACATATAACACCTACATGTGGAGAACAGAAACAGAAGTGCCAGGAAATGAAATGCAAATATAAGAGTGAGGTGCCATTAATGTCCTGATTTTGTTCAGTGATACTTCTAATATTATAGGTGAAATATCAGTAAAAGGGCCACATTTCCTCCTTCTTAGAAGAATTTTTAATATTCTGGTCGAAGTATTTCCAGTATAAATGATTACCAGTTTTACTGCTGATCACTGATAAAACAGGTGAATTTTCAAGGAGTTCATTTCTTCATCTGGCTAATCTATTTCTTGGTGTCCATCACTTACCACCAGGAGATTTTTGGCAAGACTTATTTGTCATACTATCATTTAGAAGCAGAAAACACAAGAGCCCCTCTTTGAAAAAGAAATTAAATACAAACCAACACACATCTTGATCTGCTGCTGACAATGTAGGAATGCATGAGTAACATATCTTACTGCAAGTCAGTGAATGTTACACTCCTCAAATATGGCTACTGAGGTCCAGTAAAAATTGCCAGTTTTTACTTTCCAATAAGCTTGAGATTAAAGCTAGACTTTTGAAAAAAGAATTAATGTATACAAAAATAATTTCTTTAAATTTGTCCTAAAGATTGTTCCTGTCTAATAACTATGTACACTGGAGGCATTGAATGCAAAGAACAGTTACTTTGCATCTTCCTAGAAAAACAAAAAGGGTACTTAGAAATGCTTTCTTTTTCTTCACAATATCTCTGTGAGGATTCTGGCTCTAGATGAAGAGAAGATGATTGCTTTTAAAATTCAAGGCAACTTGAAACATCTGAAATATTTTCCAGAGAATGTCCATTGAAAGCATTCACTCACTTTCTGTTCTCTAGTATATATTTCTCTTTATCCCCTCCATCACAGAAACAGTCACAGAATGGGTGAGGTTCGAAGGAACCGCAGTGGATTCTCTGGTCCAGCCTTCCTGCTGAAGTAGGGTCCTCCAGAACACTGGGCATAGGATTGAGTCCAGACAGTTCTTGACTATCTCCAGTGAGGGAGACACCACACCCTCTCTGGGCAACCTGTTTCAGTGCTCAGTCACCTACACAGTAAAGAAGTTCTTCCTCAGGTGGAATTTTCTGTGCATCTCTCTGCCCATTGCCTTTTGTCCTATTGCTTAGCAGCACCAGGAAAAGCCTGGCTCCATCCTCTTGAAACCCTCCCTGACAGACATTGATAAACTCCTGTCTCAGTCATTTCCTCTCAAGTCATTCTTAAATAGGCCCAGCTCCTCAGCCTTTCCTCATAATTGAGGTCCTCTCATCATATTCATAGCATTCCATTGGACTCACTCCAGGAGCTCCACATCTCTCATGTACTGGGCAGCCCAGAACTGGACACAGCACGTCAAGTGAGACCTCACCAGAGCTGAGTAGAGGGGCAGGATCACCTCCCTCAACCTGCCGGCAATACTCTTTCTAATGCACCACAGGATACCTTCGGCATTTTTGGCCACAATGGCCATTTCATTGTCCACCAAGACCCCAGATCCTTCTCCATAGAGCTGCTTCCCACCAGGTCACCCCCCAGCCCATGCTGGTGCCTGGGGTTACTCCCCAGGTGCAGGAGCTGCATTTGCCCTTGAGTTTCAGATGGTTCTACTCTACCCATCTCTCCAGCCTGCCCAGGTCCTTCTGAAGGGCTGCACAGCCTCTGCAAAGCTCCTCCCAGCTCTGTGCCAGCAGTGTCTTGCTGAGGAGGTATCTGTCCCTTCATCCAAGTCAGAGATGAAAAGTTAAACAAGACTGGATACAGTACCAACCCTTGGGAGACACCTCTAGTTAAAGGCCTCCAACTAGATCCTGTGCCACTGGTCACAACTCTCCGAGACCTGCCATTCAGCCAGTGCTCACTTTGCCTCATCACTATTTCTCAGGTTATGTAGTGTTTTTTGTTTATTTTCTGCTAACCCAAATGCATATTTCCATAGGCTACAAGTGCATAGCTACCCTATACAGTCTGAAATTCAGATAGGTATCTAATATACTAATAAAATACCATAAGCTCTTTCTTGAAAAAATAGCCAAACTCATCATCTGTTCTTTCAATCATGCTTATTTGCAAGTTTTTAATTGCAGAGAGGAATGCAGCACTCAACAATCAGTTTTTGAAAATATGTAAATATTTTCTCACAGTTTAAATAGAAATGAAAAAAATTTTCTCTGTTTTAGATCCCTCTCTGACCTCCCTCGTCCCTGGTTGACATTCCTTGATTTTTGCCTAAGCAATGAACACACCTTCCAAAGTTCTTCAATGTACTTGCTATTATATTTATGTGTTGCTACCCATTAGAATACAGTAGGTCCTGCACAAATTTGATGCTTAAGAAGTTACTTTCCCTGAAAAAATGCATGAAAAACAATCTTGTTAAAGTGCAGGAGCAATTGCATTTAACAACTGAGCTGATGAAGTATGGACTTAGATGTGCTGGCAAAACAGTCCCACAAAGATTGATCTGGAACTTGAAGTGTCTGACTGGAATTTTTCTCCATAGCTGATACATATGTCAAGCATAATTTGCAGTCAGAGCCAATAGGCAATGGGCACAAGCTGTTGTTCTCCTGGGGGAAGTGTTGAGCAAAACGGGGGAAACCTGATGTGGGCACATCTTTGTTTTCTTTCAGAAATTCCAGGCATGAGCTGCTGGCTAATGTTTTCTGCTTTGTTAAAGCCTCCTTTTAGGTATTTGACCTTTGAGCACTCTTCCTAGGCTTCATAAGTACTAGCTGCAGCAGTGTTTGTCACCTTGGCTGATGATATTCTGCTTCTAGATCTGACTCATGGCCAATCACAGAGTAAACCCTACCAGCAGGTGTGACATGTTCCATAGGGCAAACCCCTGTGTTCTGATAAATTGCAGCAACAACCCACCAGCTTCCTGAATAAGTGATATTAATACTAAGGGGCAGTGAAGTTGTTTCAACTTTGGCATTTTGTTATTTTACCACAAAAATTATATTTTGAGTCTAACTACTATAAATATTGGATATTTCAAAGTGAGCAGAACGTTATCTGTATTTATCCCAAGAATGGGCAAGGCTGTGGGAAGTACAGCTCCTATCAGCTCAGGTAACCCAAATAAGTTAAGCAAATGCTTGAGTGAGTAATAAACAATAACACCATTAAAGTGAACTAATTAATAGCTGAGAAGCATCTAAAAGGGAGAAGGCATAGAAAATTCATCTATGGCAGCTGATTCCTTCCTAGCCTTGCTAAATCTGATTGTGTACTGATTTGTCACATTAGACATACTGCAGTAATATTTGCAGAAGTTATAAGTCATTCTTCATTGCTGCAGATGAGGCTTTAAAAAGCTTTTCTGATAAGTTTTAAAGCCCTGCAATGTGTTGGCTCAAGAAGTCTAGAAGAGTGTGTGAAGAAGTATTTCTCTGTGCTTTCTTTAATTATGTTTTTTTCCCAAGCATCCAATTATTTCAACTTTTAGAGAACAGGATTCTAAAAAGATCTTTGTTCTGAGTCAGTAGAACTGTTATGTTCTTTATTTCTGTTTATGGCAATGTCATCAACCTGTTGTTACTGTAACTTCACTGTAAGATAAAGAACTCGGTCAGCAGAATATATGTACAAAAGTGCTGTTACAATTCCATCACACATAACATTTGAATGAATGATAGCTAATGGAGTTTATAGCATTTTTTTCTTGCTGATGATACTTCAGCAGAGCAAACCTTTGGGCAATAAACAATTTAATTACACTTTAGTCAGGGCTATTAATTACTTGTGTGAAACATGAAAAAAAATTTTGTTGAAAACAAGCATAAATTTGTTTTCCATTTGTATTTTGCTTAGAAGAAATTGCAGAAAACTGGTAAAACAAGTTCCAGATAATACTACTTAAGAAGCCAGACAATCAAAGTGTGAAATGGCAGATCCACATGTTGCACAGATGTTGTATTGACTGGATAGTATTCTTAGGGAAAGCATGTGTAATTGGAAGTATTTTTAGTATGTTGAAACTTGGAGAGGTTGGTATTTCATTTGTCAGTTTAGAAAGAAGAAGCTGTTTATCTTTGTCTTTTAATTACTGAAATTGAAGGTAATCCGTGTTAAAGAGCCAAAATAGTCTTGATTTTTTTATTTTATATAAATCAGTTGAATTTAGGTATGTCTTGATATCCTAAAATGTGTTGGCACATTAAAAAAGCTAATGCTGTGTAAACATAACTTCCTGAGTGTTTCAAAACTTCTTGCATTATGCATTTGATATTTGTTTTAGTGAGTCAAAACACAGCGAACTTAGTCTATGGCATTAGTAATGCCCCAGAAACAGGAGGTATTGAAATGTGAACCAATAAACTATTTCTCAGGGAATTTTGTTTTTCTTGTAGCTTGCACAACTATTCATCACGTCTTGTGTACCTGCTCAGTTCTGCCCATATTATAGAGCTTTGAATTTTCATTCCAGGGAATAGCAGGTCACGCAGCATATAGTACCATAACCTTGATGTCCTGGGCTATGAGATGCTTTCTAGTGGATCTTCACCACCTTAATTGAAGAATCACAAATTTATTGCATCTGGAATTAATATATTCAGTTTATTGATAAAATTATTAGCAACAACCTCATGACCTGGGATTTGTGGACTGCATTTTTGCATGAATAATTAATAACTGTACCTTCCTTTTTTTAATGACTGTACATTTCAAAGAGTAAGCTATTATAAAACTTCTAACTAGGTTACAAAATGTAAAGTTTCAGATACCAGAAATGAAGTAACAAAGTAAAGAGAAAGTAACAAAATTTGGATTATTTAGATTTGAAATACTTAGATTCTCAAGCAGCTTGACAAGGGTTAGCTTAAAATTAGGTTTGGTTATTCTCACTGTGTTGGTTTTATGGATTTGGGAACAATGGAATATATCCAGAGAAGCATTTTCACAGTTGAGAAGGATTTCAGAAAGCTGTAGTTTCTAAGCACATACCACAGCTAGATCCCCAAAGTACCTCTAATTTGTGTCACTGGAGTTAGGAAATATCTTATGCTGTCATTCCTGCACAGTGAGGCCACTTCTGTGTGCTTCAAATTGAGACTGTGTCTTGCACATCCCAGATGGATTCGTGAAAGACAACAACTTCCATTACCTAAAAGCTCACAAATCTTTGATAAGGACGAATTGCGTTTCATGTCAATCTGTGTAATGTCCATAGAATGTGAAAAGGGAAAATTAAGAAGTAGGAGACAAAGGAAAATCTGTTTTGCTGTAAAGATGTGACCTTCAGCTTTTCTCCTAGAATTACAAGGGGAAAAAAAAAACTTTTCAAACTGATTGTTGCAATGAAAATGGCTCTCTGAAGAGGTCTTCAAGATTAGATTCTGCAAATACAAAATTAAAGGGTAAAAAAGTGTTTATAGTCTCTCTTTGACATACATAGGAAAACTTTTCTTATAAATGAAGTGTCTCTTCAATAAGCATTTGGACTTAAGTAGTTGAGAAAGATCAACAAATATGTTAAATAAGATAGATATTAAACTGACAAAGTAAAGAATTCTTAGTATAGTAAAACTAGACTTGAAATTACAGATTCAAAGTATATTTCCTTTTTGCTGGAAAGAAACTGGTTTTTCCTGCTGATTTTTGGTGTCCTCAAGCACACAAACTATGTGGGAAAAAATATAGAAAGTTGTATCTGATAGCTGTTTAAGCACTTCATGGTTCATGACCAGTTTCTATGACATTTTCCTTAATGTTTTCTGTGGCCACTAAAATTAAGGTGAAAAGATGTTCTTGCATATCAAAATTTCACATAAAATATAGCTGGGGATGAATTTACCCAATATAATAATCTGCAAAGAAGTTCATAAACAGCATTCTTCCAAATATTTCTTGCTTCAACACAAAAGGATATATTGTATTGTTAATGAAAGGAAAAATATAAGTATTTTGCTAGAACACTGTGAAGCTTCATATCAATAGTGTTTAAAGAGTCCCATGCTGGAACAAATCTAATGCAAAAACATCTCGTAGGGGTTGTTGTTATTTTCTGGAAAAAATAAATTATAACAGCAAAATAAAAAAGTTATGCTGAGACAGGAAAAAAGCAAACAAAAACATTGTAGTGTTGGTTTTCCTCTATGTTCTCATCAATACTAGTTAAAAATTCAAGGTTTAGGGATTTTTTTCACTTCTCTTCTATTTTTCCAAATATTTTAAAATAGAGCACAATGGGATAGAATAATTTTTACATGAGTTTTGAGTGCAAGTGAGAGGTTCAGTCCACTTTTTTTCTTTTTAGCCTACAGTTCTTGATTATCTGAACCAGACCTTCTTGTGTCTGGTCAATGAATTGCATATGTTGTCTCATACGGCAATGAAATAAGTGTGTCTAAAAGGCATAAACATTCTGTCCAATCTCTGTATTCCATACCCTGCCTAGCAATATTTTGAAGGTAACTTGTACATTATTTTTATTATCATTACCTTCAATATCATTATGCTTTCTTATCCAAGTGAAATAATAACTAAATGGTACATAAAGTTAATTTAAAACTTCACAATTTCTAATAATTTAGTGTGTTGACCAAAATAATCTGAAGTGTTCATTACAGAAATAATAAAAATGTTGCCATTAAAAAGGTTCAAAATTCAAACTTTTCTTTAGATTAGAACACATGCAAGAAATCATATTGGCTCATTTTTGGAAAAAAAAAAATTAGAAAACCGTGAACTGTGTAAGAATTACTATAGGTTAGCCATAAATAGCAAGTATTGTTGGTTGTTGGCGTATATGCAGGACAAAATCACTGAAGGCAAGACCGTGGCTCAAGCTCACCCTGAAGAGACGTGTGAGAGAACACGTGCTGGGACTTTCTCACAGTGTGGACGTGGGATGTGTCACAGTGATGATTTGCTAAAGTGTCTGATGAGGAGAGGAAAGTTGCAGTGTTGGGTCACGTGATGTGAGGCTGAGGGTTCTGCATTCTTTGATCTCGACTAATCTTCTCCTTTGAGTCGTCTAATGCTTGTTGATGCTGTGGCAACATTACCTTTAGACAGCACCAGTTACGGTTTCTTCCCTGCATGGAACATCACCTGCCAGGCAGTGTGGAAAACTTGATCCTTGATAGGAATTACAAACACATGTATTCTGTAATTTCCTTCATTTTAAAACAAATTTTTTTTTCCCTAAAGATGAAGATGAGAAATATAAAGGGAAAGAATAGAAGCCAGTGAAGAATTAATTGAAGGTATAGCTGGTGGGCAGTGAGCAATTTAGATTTGAATTTCCCTGTTTTCTTTATGAGAAGAATCCTCACTTTTTTTCCCTGGCATTCTCTCACAAGAAACAATTTTTTCCTACATTTTAACCTATTTTTATAAGTAAGTGCAACTAATATAGTCACCCTGTATGTCAGTCTTCTTCAAACAGTATCTAATATTTCATGTTCTCAGCCAAATTAGAAAGCAAACTTTTTAGAAGTCTCAATATTAATTTTTGAATCTGTTTTGTAAAAAAACCAGGAAATGTGTGGTGACAAACCAAAACAGGTACTGCCACTGAGGGAAAGCTGCTATTCAGTAGTAGGCAGTATTCACTGTTCAGTCACTTGTGTGGCTTGTGATGGACCTAGGGATAAATATGCTGCCTAGTTTCATATTGATTTTCTTTAGGACATAATTCCACTTCAGTACTATCCTGTTTATTAAGCAAGGAGGCATAATTTTCTGAGTGTACTGCTGGTGATTATATTGCCTGCCATCCTAATTTTTCAATTTTTCTGGCCATCTATAGTCTGTTTCCAGATTCAGATAATGTATCATCTGAGACTAGTCTAGTAGAACAATACATTCCATTATTCATGCCTTAGATTTTGTCAGGAAACAAATATGGCTATTTTTTCACAAACTTATTTTTCTGTTCTGTCAGAAATTCATAAGTTCTTCATACTGTTTGAAAAGTGACAAAAATACCCACTTGAATTTTTTTTTTAATTAGTAGTGAGTTTAAACATAAAAGAGCATAGCCTTCTGTATATATAACATTAAATGATTCAAAGTTGTACAGGGGGTCTAGGTTGTGTTATTGACAGAGTTAAGTGATTCCTGTTTCCTGTGAAATTAATTTGCATGAATCAGAGGTGCAACAGTATCCTCGTACCATTCACCAGCAGTTGTATACTGAGCAGAATTAGCTATATTTAATAGTTTAGCAATTTTGTAACTAATTTTTTGTAACTATAATTTTTAAACTAAACAAAATGAAAGCCAGTCTAAAGTCAGAACTTTTTTTATTCATTATACCTTAGTGAAAGAATGGCATCTGAATCAGTTTCATCTAAATCTGTAAATCTATGTTCTGTAGCTGCAGCTTTGTAGGATGGTGAATGTTTAATTGTAAGGTGGCATACATTTTCTATTTCTGCTGATGTTAAAGGCCTGAAGCCTTGACATGTCAAAGGAAGCTGTGCAAATTAATTTGTGTGTTTTTTTCAAGTATATAGTAACATGAAGACATGTAAAAAAAGCTAGCACATTTAAGACATACATGTGCATAGAGTTGATGGAGAAAATTTGCACCACGCATAACTTCATTTTCCTTGTGAAGATTGTTCCACAGATTAATCTAATCCACTTAGATAGCAAGTAGGCTTACTAGATTTAATTGCTTTATGGAGTTGTTAAAATGTGTAAATGGCTAAATCTTTTGAAATATATATGACATTAGTCTTCTGATAATATTTACTAGTGAGCTGTTCATATGTTTTAAACATAATCTTGTAGCTCAATAGTGTTAGAGAGAGTGCCAGAAGTGTAACTTTTTGAGAATGCCAATAAAAACCCTTAGCTGGAAGAGCTGAATAATACTTGCATCATTTTCCCGGTAGCTTTACCAGTACTTGGGTTCCCACATAGCCACTTGTTGGATGTTTTCCTGAAAGTAACAGATATTTTGGTTAGTTCAAGGACACTATCAAAATAAAGTCCTTGCCAGTATCTTGAGTCATTGCCATACCCTGTTTCCGTTCTTAGGAAGCTCATCATTTTATTTTGTTGCCAAAACCAGTGGGGAGGTATCTTTTTGAAGGACTGTGCAGTACTTCTTGATACTTCATATGAGCAAACGTTCATATACCAGTGGAAACCTAGATGCTGTTCTTATATTGGGAATATTGATGTGGTTTTTCTAAGAATCTTCAAAGCAGAATCTTACTTTTCAATTTAAAGGGAAAAAAAAAAAAAGGAAGAGATTAAGGGATGAAATAAATGCACACCAAAGTAGGAAGCCTTATGAGGCAGGGTCCGTTTTGCAGACATGAAGGCAAAACACGTGAGAATTACTGAAAAGGATATATGCGCACACATGCACAGAGGTTTCACACAGCGAAAACCTCTCATGACACAAGATCTGAGTTCTGTGTTAGCCTGGAATTTTTAGAAATGCACAATTTAGTTTTACACTTCAAATTTAAGCAGGTGGCATGTTTTAACATTTTGAATTGCTTTGCAGTTTCATTCATGCCCTTGCAATGCTGCACAAGTTGCATCCATAATCATGCTATGAGAATTTTGAGATACTTGAATTAAAACTAGATATTTTGAATGGAAGAGTATCATTTGAACTTTACACTTCAGTTGAAGATTCCATAGGTAGACAATAGTTTCTGAATGTTAATATTCTTCCCCTGGTCATGAGCATTAATTTCTGGGATTGTGTGGGCTTCTGAGCTTCTCTGAATCCCAACAATTAGTTTTGTTCTGTGTCTTGCTTGCAGGGAAATTTACTTGTAGAAGTAATCATAATTTTCCACATGTCATGAACATTTGAATATTGTACTGAATTTTGGTTGAGTGGGGCAGATGAAGTAGTAGTGTTTCTTCATGGACACACAGGGTTCAGAGTGGAAGCATAATAAAGAGCCTAGTAGTATTTAATTTCTTTCTAATATGTTCAATGTATTCTGCCACCTATTACAAAAGCCAATCTAGTAAAATTACAGTGAACTAATTTTTAGTGCAGTGTCATGCTTTGGTGGCGGGGCTAAAAAGTACATGCATAGGGTCTGTGGCTTTGATAAGTATGAGACAATCCGGTACTGTTGGTATTGCCATTTAGATAAAAGAGGTAGCTGACACACTAGCTTACATTGCAGAGTGTTTCTCATGACTGTGGAAGAGATTAAAGAGCAGGACAGTGCTTCCATTTTTACAGCTAACTTCCCTCTGATTGGGTTACTGGTTGCTATATCAAATGGCGAAATCATAGATTATGATTGTGATAAAAGATTGGTATGAGTCATGCATATGATGCTAATAACATGTACTGAATCAAATTCAGATTTGCAGCTATTTCTAATTTCTCTGAACTTATCTCTGCAGATAATTGGCTGCCAGTACCTTTTTTGAGAGAAGACATAAAGTTCTCAGTTGTTTATACACAGTATGCAGCTTTGGTGTTTCTGCTGTGCTTATTGGTTTTGCTTAATAATCATGCATATTAGCACTCTTTTTCCTCAGTGCGTGCTCCTAGACAATATTTCCAGCTCTTCATTTCACTGAGACTGTACCTTCCCCCCAGATTACCTGTGACTCATTATATGAATCAAGACTGGAAGTTTCATTCTTGACTCATCCTAAGTAAAGGTTTCCACTAATTTTAACTTTCTCCATCAAAACATTGGAGGAATAATGACTTAGTAAAGTATTCTCAGAAATGAGCAGTGACAATTATTTCATACTATTGGAGAGTTGTTTGAATTAAAGAATCCCTAAAACTGAAAATCTGTTAGCTTTTCTGAGTAGGGATCCTGTCTACAAGTTTCATAAAAGTAGTATTTGTCTGAAGACCAGTGTTTTAAGACATTATTTTAGAAAGCTGGACATTTTTTTCTTCACAGAGCTACAGGGATAATTAGGTTTCTGTTTGCATTAGTTCACCTGTTTCTTGCAGTAGTTTGTATGCCTTTTTTTGCTTTTCTGCTAGGATAGGCTCTCTGGTCTCTACAGATCATCCTTTTTGGCTGATTCTTTGCCTTCCAAAATAGGAATAGAAGAGGAGAGATTCAGAATCACAAATAAATTATCTGCCAAACTATTATTTTTTCAGTGGGAGATGGGCACATAACTGTTCTACATTTTCTTGATAAAGTTCATTATAAAGGCAGTAGTGCCTTCTCCACACAAGATAAATGGTCATTACACATTGAATATCTAGAAGTTTTTCCCACTGTATTTCAATTAAATCATTGTTGTACAATGTAATTTCTGAGTAGACTGGTCTTGGTTGAGTGGTTCATTGGGTCATTTCCCAGGTATGTCTGTGAGTAAGCCCACCACAGCAGATGAATTTATGGCCAATTAAAAAATCATACTTAGAATAATGCTTAGGAAAGTATTTTAATAAGTGTTTTAATTAAAAAACAAAACAAAACAAAAACCCACCACCAAAACAAAACAAAAAAAAACACCAAAAAAACCAAGGCAGTTGTTTGTGAACCAAAAGGAACTTCATGGCCCAAAATTGGAAAACCAGTATATGTAAACAATATTCAGTAATATATGCAGTCTTTTTGCATTTTTATTATAGTACATCATAGTAATATCATACAGAAGCATGTAAAGCTCAGAAGTGTTTTTCTTCAAGAAGTAAACTTTGTAAACTGTTTGTATCTGGGTCTGCCAGTGGAATTCAATAGTGTTACTATCCCACAATTTGAATGGTTCCAATGGAATTGTAGCACTGTAGATAAAAGCTTTGAAAATGTCAGACTGCTGCAGGATGTGTTTCACGATAGTTCTCCATTGATTTTCCAGTGAGATATAAAGTCAAATCTCAGCATTATTTGAATGCTGGGTGCTTTGGAGCAGTCTCAGCACCGAGAGACTGAGGGGGCTGGAGAACTGCCAGGCCAGATCAGCCAGAGAAGCCTGAAGATGCAGCTCCGTGTGTCACCCACCCTGAAGGTGGCTTGCAGAGGTCTTCTTTTAGACCTTTCATTCCTTCTCCAGTGCCATGATTCTTTTCTTTCTTTTAATTGTTTTAAACAAATTCAGTGAGCATGATCTAGGATACAATTTTGAGGCTCAAGTTAATCCAAGGTGAGCTGCCACGGTCTGTCCTTTTCCCTCACTGTTTTGTATTGTACAATGAACCAGTGAAGGAAACAGAACAGACCAAAAAAAAAGTACTTTTTTTCTCAGGTTTTTTTGTTGGTTGTCTTGTTTTTTCATCCTGGGATTATTTTTTTCGGATGCTTCAAGACTCCAAACTGGCTGTTTTATTGTCATATAAGGTACAAACGAGGAGAGCCAAATTCAGTCTGACATGGAATTGTACACCAAGGCTGAGACAAACAACTTGCTAAAAATGGAGTTATTTTGTCATGGCCTTGTTACCAAAAAACATATTCTGGAATTCCTAATTTTGTAGGTTTTAGTTCACATGCCATTTCATGTGCTTTACTTCCTCCGGTAGTCTTTAAAATATTCTCAACAAATTGAAACATGGTTTAGTCAAAGGTCAGTTCAGGTACAGGTTGATACAGGTGAGATGTAGTAACCTAGGGGAAAAAAATGCAGTAAGGTACAGATAGATAATTTTACAGACATCTAGCAGTTTTAAAACCTGAGGCACTCAAGATCCTAGTGCATGTTTCAGTGAACAGTAGTGTGCCAGCAGTTGGGTATTTCTCACTGGAGACTCCTGCGCTGTGGATTTTTCTCTTTGTGGTATGTAGTCTGACTCAATCTGACTTATATGACTGGAAATAATGTAGAAGGAAGTTTGTTTAGTTAGGGAACATCTGTATATAGAATCTTTTAATCTGCTGTGGATTTAGTTATTTTAATTGCCTTTAAAATGCTTAAAATGGATAAAGTATCTAATATATATTAAGAAAACATTTGTACCATTTGGTTCTGGGAATAGTACATTTAAGTGTACAGTTATTCATTTAAAAGGCTGAAGATAGAGTCTGTATTATGAAAGTCAAGTACCAAGTTACTTTACCACGTTACAAAAATTGCTTTATTGTTCATACATTCATTCATCCTCCCTTAGAAAATGATGCCTAAATTTGTCTTTTGAGGCTTTGTTGAATTCCACTTTGAATTATTGCCAGGTATTTGTCATTTTCCTTCTGCATCTTTTAATTTATTTTACAGAATGCTAAATATTAGTCAGTGGGAGAATATTCAAGTTTACTCCAATGGTAGTAAATAACTTTGTTAAATTTTCTCTTGTTTGGAAGTCATAACAGTGAATATTTCTAATATTTTCATATTAAATATAATGAAATTATTTAAACTGCATGGAAATGTGACCCAAAATTGAGACTGGTAAAATTAGTCTGATGCTGAAATCCTGATACTGAGATGTTGGAGAACATCATAG
Organism: Illadopsis cleaveri; assembly: GCA_013399915.1. Lineage (NCBI taxonomy): Eukaryota > Metazoa > Chordata > Aves > Passeriformes > Timaliidae > Illadopsis > Illadopsis cleaveri. The sequence goes on from VXBB01005920.1 coordinate 143,768, forward strand.
AATTGTAGAATCAATAAGGTAGGAAAAGACCCTCAAGGTCAAGATCACTGATCAAGCACCACCATGGCAACTAAACCATAGTTCTAAGTGCCATGTCCAGTTGTTTCTTGAACATCTTCAGGGATGATGACTTCACCATTTCCCTAAGCAGCTCATTGCAGTGCTTAAGCACAGTTTCAGGGGAGAAATTCTTCCTGGTGTCTAAACTGAACCTCCCCTGGCACAGCTTGAGACTGTTTCCTTGCACTTTCAGTATTTGCTTGGGAGAAGAGGCTGACCCTGACCTTGGTACAATCCCTTTAAGGCATTTGTAGAGAGTCTCCAGGTCTCCCCTGAGCCCCCCTCTTCTCCAGGCTAAACAAACCCACCTCCTTCAGTCACTCCCTGTAGGATTTACTCTCTAGACCCTTTACCAGCTCTGTTGCCCTTCTCTGGAGGCACTCCAGCCCCTCAATGTCTTCTTACAGAAGTCCAGTTAGGCTGCATCAACAGTCAGCACTAGGCAGGTCACCTGGCCATAAAAGGAGATCAGCTTGGTCAGGCAGGATCTCTCTTTCATAAACCTCTGCTGCCTGGGCCTGATCCCATGGTTGTCCTATACGTGCACAAAATCAAGGTGAAGTTTTGACTATTGCTTTTGAAAATGTCCAAATAAAATATGCAAGAAGAGTCATGGAAAAATGCTATTTCTTGGCTTTGAGCAGAAAAAAAAAACCCAAAACAATGCCCTCACCTTCCCCCCCACAAAAGAAACCTTACACACAGAACAAAAACAAAAACCAAAACAAATAAAAACAAAAAGAAACCAAAAATTAAAAAAAAAAATCAGAAAAAAGACTGTGAAATTGAGCAAACCCTCACCGTGTTTAAAATAAATCTGTGATTTAAGCCAATTATTTTGTATAAAAGCAAAGATACGAATTCAAAATTTGAATTTAAATTTGAAAAATAACACCAAAAAAGCTAATGCTTTTAGGAAAAATACTAATGAAAAAATGCTGTGGAAAAAAAGAATGCTGCCAAATTTCAGCCTGGTATTTTTAAATTGAAAGCCTTTATTTGGAAAGAAAAAAAGATTGAACACAAGTTTCTTACTGGCCTTCACAGAGTAGCAAGATAAACATATTGTTTGCATTAAGATGAAAAAAAAATAATTTTGTTGGCATTAGAAAGGATTTAGCGCTTGGATATCCATGTTACAATTGGAACACTTAACACAGCTTTGATTTATGAATATGTGCATCAGTGTTTAACAGAATGTCGGCTCTTACTTTCAAAGAGCTGGGAAACCATTGCACAAAGAAGCTGAGTTTGTATTGCTCCTTGCCATCACAACTTGCATGTAATTCCTGCAGTATCGTGAAAACTACAGTTCCCATCTGAAGTAATTCTGTAGGTCCACAAGCTCATATACACAATTGCACTTCAAATTGGCATAATTGTTTTGCAACCAATTCTGCTTAAAAAAAAAACCTCCTTACAGGAAAAAAATCCATTTGACTTTTATGTAATAAACTACTTCAGACATCTCTGCTATTTTTGTTGCCTCATTTTGGCCTGATTTAATAGTTCCCTTTTGGAGGACAGCTTTAAGTTCATGTTATAAAGGACTCTTTCTGCAGCTGGATTGATACAAGTAGAAGCAATCTGTCTGAATTTAATAGTAGGACTGAAATTTTAATTTGGAACTTTATTAGACTGAAGGACAAAATTTAATAGTCAAATATGTTTGTATGTGTGTCTAAGTATATTTTCCATGTGAAATTAATATGTCAATTTGCAAAATAATTTTGATAATGGTCAGAATTAAATTCAATCATACAACTCATATGCAAAACCTAATAAAATTGTTTTAGTTGGAATGAGCAGTGTGGCAAACAAAGGTCCATTAGATAATGATTATATATTAACTAAATTTCTAAACTGCTGGAAACTTCTCAATGCAGTAGATGAAGTACTTAATACAAAGGAAGAAAATATCCTGTGTTATCTTTGTAATTCCAGTTTAAGCACAACAGAAAACAAAAATGGAGTATATACTTTTCTGTAACTTACTTTGCCCATTAGGTGAGATTCTTATTTCCATGTAAATATTAATACTTTTTAGCAAAAGGAATAAAACTAGGTCACATACAACAGTGATGGAGCAGATGTGATTGGCACTTTGATTTTGTGGTTTCACACTTGTGAGTCTTTCCATAACTTATGTAATGTGAAGCATGAGCTCATGATTGGCTGAAGGATTTTGATCAGAGTTAAGAAATGACTGGAAATTTTACTTCAATATTGTCATTATATGACCATAATTAATATGAGAAGCTGGAAAAAATATGCAGATGTAGATGCTTTTCATCTAGAGCGGCTGCACTTCCAAAGATTATATTGCTTACAGTTATTCTATTAATTAAAGGATTATTCTGTGTAGTACCAGAAAGTGAACATAAAAATGTTTATAGCGAAATTTGCACATGCTTATTTTGTTATTGTTGAAAATTCTTGAGAGATTAAGAAATATAATGTGGCAATTCTGCCAGTTATTGTATAACACTTCTCTTGGATTTGGAAAGTATATTAATTATTGGTCTAAAGTATTAGGTTCTGTGTTTACCATTATGATTTTATTCCTGCTCTTTATGGAGTGAAAATTTTGAAGATACCACTACCATCTAAGTACTGTGATCAGAAATGGTAAATAAATAAGACTTACCTGGTTAAAATTGCAGTGACCTTAGAAGGGACTACTTGCCAATGCTGAAAAGCAAATCTAGTTATTGATCCTTGTTTCTATCATGTACTTATCTGTGTGTGTTCTACAGGACATGCCATTTCCATGTCCTTTCTCTTGATAGATATATGTGCCACATGCCCTAGTGAACTCAAGAGGTTAAGCTAGTCAAGTTACCTATCTCAACACATGAAAAGGAAGAATTAACCACAGTTCCCCAGCTACCAGTGTAGCTTTCAACACCTTTTCTATGGTGTGTAGTATTGACAGGATATATAACTGTGAAAGGACAAGAAAATGCACTCAAGTGATCTAAGAAGTAAACTATCATCTTGATGTGTTTTTTCTAGCTATTGAAAGCCTTTCCATATTGCAACTTACTCTGACAGTGAAACTGTAGAATACCTCTGATTTAAGTACCATCTGGTTATGCTCAAAGCTTTAAAGCTATTATCTCAGCTTAAAATTTCAGCGTCCTATACTTTTTTCTTCACCAAACCATCCATTTTTAAACCACAAATATTTTTCCAGTCCTTTCAGATTTTATCTAAAAGTATATTTTAACAGTATTTAAATAGTTCTCAAACAATAACAATTTATCTTGATAGATGACATGCTGTGTTTTTTCATTTTATTTTAATTAGCTATTGTGGAACCAAATTCCCTTTTGTTTTATTCCTTTGAATACTGTTTAATTATAGTTATCATGCCAAATATCTTAAAGGTTATTTTACCAATACAGTTTCATTTAACATAAGCCATGTGGAATCAATAGTCCTGTTTCCTAAAGTGAATGCTTGGAAAATCTTACATTCATATGTTAAGAGTACACATCCTTTCCTCATTAGCTGGAAAGTACAGGGATTTTGGCACAGGTTCTGTGTGGAAGCATTGTGCAGCTTTTATATGGATTTTGTTTTTAGCCTTTGATGACACTGTTTAGAATAGGAAGTATCTAATAAGTAAAGCATTTTGTCTAATGTGCTGCCAGTGTGTTTAATATATGCCTGGAGGTCTGAAACATTATCTTCTCCACTATAGTAATATGCATTTAATTCTCTGAAAGCAGAAGGTCGAACTTTTAAAGGGACTCAAAGTACATTTTCAACTGAAATAATTTAAAACACATGGGATAGGGGACCAAAGTAATGTACGGTTGGTTTTTATGGTTTAATCATGATCATGTTAATGCACACCAGTAGCTAATTAAAGAAAACTTTTATTGTTCATTTTAAATGGGTTATGTAAAGAGTAAGAGAATTGATATTATACAGCCTAATGATAAATGTTACCATTACATTTGCTAACAGCAAGATGATATTGCTGTTCTTGACTTCTTTAAAGTATTGGCCCATTTATTCCATAATACAGCAAAGAATCTTTTTAGAGTTGTTATACTGAGACTCGTTCCCTCTCATCTTCTTATCCCATTAGAGGAATACCTAAATGCTTCCCAAGTTTATTACTAAGCATATCTTTAGCTTAACTTTGAAACATTGTTGGAAGGTTTGATGCTCTACTGACCTGAAATTGATGCAAGAAGTTCTAGTGATACATCTGCACTTTTATTTTGTGCCCAGTTGTGTTATATACAGCTGTCTTGCAAATCATTATTCACTGTTTCAACTTTATAATATATGTGGTAAGACCATACATAAGTCAAAGTTTCATTGTGGAACCGGGTGGCATGGAAAACCGTAATAGGATATGGTGTCTTTCACCTTTTGGGCACTGGTTCATATTCCATACTGCTTAATACTGAGCAGAAATTGCCTTCTGAGTGCTGTTCAGTGACCTACATGAATTGATTTGGGGTCTCAGTAAAGTTTCTGTAGTTGAATGTCCTCATAACAGGAAACTCACCAGTTGGGACCAATTAGCACCCTTGCAGCAGTCTGCTCAGAGAACCTATAGTCTGACTGGGGATGGAGGCAGAGCTACTTTCTTACCTTCCTAGAGGTGCTTTGCATAGACCAGAACATTTAATAAATACTTAATTATAAAAAGAGGAAAAAAACTAGGCTTCAACTCAAATCTATTTAGGTGTGAGAAGAGAGGATCCATTCAGAAACCAGAAGTAGTGTGAGTTTTTCCTTCACTTTGTCATATACATGTGATGCTTTTCTCCCTGGAAAGTTGTCACCATATTTGCATTTCCTCTGGGAAAGCCATGCATAACCTAAATGTCAGCTGCAGAAATTTCTGCTGCATAGAGGAGAACAAGAGAATTTCATGCAGTAACCATAAGAGTGTCATTCACCACTAAATCATGCTTTCTGAAAACATTTTTCATCAGACTCAACTGATGTCGGTGTAGCAATTAAAAATTGCTGGGTTTAGCAGAATATGCTCTCAACTTAATTACAGGCAGCATTTCCATGAAATGATATGGCAAGATTTTTTTCTCAACTCCATCTTCTCTTTCTGTTTGCCCTCAATAAATGAGCAACGAAACCATCTGTACCAATTTTGAAAGTGCCATCAGTGCAGGATATGGGTGAAGCACTTTATAGTTTACCAGGCAGAGAGGCTAAGGTGTAAATAGCCTAACTTTGCTAGGATATCAGGAGGAATGAGGATTTCTTGGCTCACAATGTAGTGATTCATTAAAATGGTTTCTAGTTATTTTTACAGAGGCAGCATTAAAAGTGATATCACATTTACAAGTCAGTGATATGAGTCTGCCATAGTAAACAGCCGCAAAGAATTTTATTGGTTATTTGAAAAATATGTACATGAGTGAATCTGAACAGATTGTAACCAGAGCTGGCAAAAACTTTTTCAAAGAAAATCTCAGCTAGTTAATGATTCTGTTTTAGGATTTCCTCTGTACTACTTTTTCTAGTGTGTTCATTCCTTTAAAGAAAAGGAGAGCGGAATGCTCGCTTTGTTCCATAAAGCACAATATAAAGGAAGGTTTAAAAAGCCTGCTTTTCTTTACCTCCCTTGTATCCCAATTCCTGCAGCACATGTAGAATCTAATGCATTCCTGCATAAAGACTACAAAAATTTGAAGAAATTGAGTAACTTACTGCCATTCATTCCTATAGTTAAGTTGCTGATAAATTATTTCTTTTTAATTCATTATTCTCTTTTGAAGAGGAAGTTAAGGTACTGTTTTCCCTAGTTTATATTTTACTTTTTGAAGATTCATTTGGGTGGAGAAGATAAGAAGAAATTATGGAAATAGATCCTGCAATGAAGAAATTAAATCATTGAGTCAATATGCAGTGTCAGCCAGAAAAAACCCAACATAATACTGGACATCTGGATTTAGATGGAGAACAAGACAGAAGGCAGCATTTCACTTTTATAGAGAACTGTAGTGGTTCCACTTCTTGGGTGCTTTGTAGAGTATTCAACAAGGCCATAGTGGAGTTACAGAAATAGAGAAGGGAGGCTAAAAAGATTGAAGGTGCTGCAACACCTTCTTTGTGAGGGGAGACTAAGAAGGGAGGGATTTCCGTGTCTGAAGAGGAGAAGGCTGAGGGGGGCTGTGATCACAGTTTAAAAAGTCGTAACAACGCTAATAAAGCTGAACGTGGACCTGAACAATTCATATGCTACAAAAGACTGGGGGAAAGCAATGTCACTAGGAGGAGTTGGTTTAAAGAATTTTTTTTTTTTAATTGAAACTTGTTGCCCCCAAAGATTGTAGAGAACAGACACTGTCAGTGTGTTCAGAAAGCAAGTGGATGAATTCATGGAGAAGAAACTCAGAAATGGTTACTAAAACGACCACACAAACATGTACCCCTGGCATCCTACATGCAGCAGCTGTGGATGCCTGGGGAGGAGGAGAGGAGCAGATTGCAGGGAGTGGACAGAGTTTCTGGTATTTCTTAACAGAGTTTCCTCCTGCTGCTATCAAAAACAGTGTACTGGACTAGATGGGTTAGAAATCCAACCGAGTTGGGCATTTCTTATTTCAGCTCCTGTACAGAGCAGAGCAGAAACTCTACTGCAGCACAGATAGAAGTGTTAGTTATGCTTTGGAAGCTATACGGGGTGAATGTATGACTCTAACCTTCATATGAATCTGAGGAATTAGTCATTCATAAATTATTATTGAATTTTTGCAGGATTTTTTTTTTTTCCCACATAATTTAGTATATGCTCCCCTCCTTGTCCTCAAGCTTTTGATAGAATTTCTACTTGTTTTATGAGCAGCATTGAAAGCGGTTTTTCCTGAAGTACTTCTTTGTCTTGGGATATCTCTGTCTCTTGAGCTGAGACTAGAAGGTCTCTGGACACAGCCTTGCAACTTGTTATTTCACTCTTGCACTCTTTTAGTTTGTCAGTTTTGTATGTTTTCTTTTTGAAATATTTCTATATGCAATGATTTCTCATGTGAAACCCTATGAATTTCACAGCCAATACCCTATGTGGCCTTGGTAAGCTAAGAACTCATACCCATCACCAAGATAGTCTTTAGATAGTTCTGATGTTTCCTTTAACTTTGGTGTTTTATATAAGGCAGCTGCCTTCCATGACTCTTAAAATAATATTTTTTCTACAATGTATTTTATACCTTTTATATTCAGTTTATAATTTCCATTTAGTCTTTTTCTGATTGTGTAGTGGATTAATATTATGTTCTATTTCATCTAATCACAGTACAAAACTTTAGTGACAAGGGGACTTCTTGAGCATCAATGTTCAAAACTGGAAAACTAACTTCTAACTAGGCTTTTATTTACAATACATTATTTCACAGATCTATGGGTTTATATTAATCCATAAATTTCTTTATAATCCATAAATTCTTTAGAAATTTTTAAATGAAGAGTTTAATTTTTTAAAATGTTTTCTAAGCCTAGAAATCCTTACTGCTTGCTTTTTTTTTTCTCTTTCACATATTTTTTTGGCTCTTCAGCTATTGTGAGTCATCATGTCATTGGAACAGACACCTGCTGTATTTTTATGAGTCATTACTGTGTTAAAGTTAACTTGGCAATTTTTTTTTATAATTCTCTTATTTGACATCATGTTTATGTAGTGATTTTTTGCTGTGACTGAAATGGAAACAGTTGGGATACGGATATCAGAAGTTAATGTAAGATTTTCCTTTGCAGGTTTCCAAGCAAGAACAGAAGAAGATGGATGTGGCTGATGGAGGAACAGTTGAGACTTCCTCCCGTTACAGCGGGGCACAGGACAGTGGAATTGGCAGCGACAGTGTTAAGATCAGAATCATTCAGATCGAGCAGCACAGTGGCACCAGCCAGCACCGCATTGCCCGCCCTTCCCGCCAGTCCTCCATCGTGAAGAATCTCAACTTCATTCCCTTTGACATTTTTGTTACAGCAAGTCGAATCTCATTGATGACGTACTCATGCACTGCGTCACCTAAAGGAAAATCAGTGCAAGATCAGAAAGAGGGTGAGAAGATAAGTAAAAGTTCCTTGAACCTTCCAGAGACAATGTCAGGCAGCAGCCATGATACCAAGAAGCCCAGTCAGCCATGCATCTCTTCTGTCACAGCAGATGATCTTTTGAACAGTAACCCTTCCCCGTCTCCTGGGAGAAAAACAGGTCTTTTGTCACTGGAAAGTCTACACGCTTCCACGAGATCATCTGCTCGACAAGCCCTGGGCATAACCATTGTACGGCAGCCTGGGCGCAGGGGAACTGGCGACATAGAGCTGCAGCCATTTCTCTACCTGGTGGTATCACAGCCCTCTGTGCTCCTCAGCTGCCACCACAGAAAGCAAAAAGTAGAAATTTCAGTGTTTGATGCTGGCCTTAAAGGAGTCACCTCAGACTACAAGTGTACAGGTAAGAACATTTAACATCCAGTCCTGGTTACATCTGTGAAAATGATTGCACATCTCAAAGTTACAGAGGGTGGTGGAAAACAGCTGAGAGAACTTCAGGACACCCTTAAATATCAGTCACTAAATATATATATTTTTAGGATTTTATGTCACAGCTGAATCAAGTTAAGTGTGCAAAAGGTTTGAAATTAATTAAGATCTAGCCTTTTAGCAACCAGTTCTTCCTGTTTCTTAGTATTGCTTTCTCGTTATCAGATTATGACAGGGATTGTTGCATTGCGGTAACTTCTCAAAGTTTTCTAAGGAAGTAAAAGTTGTAAGCCAAGGTAATTTCATAAAGAGCATTTTTTATGACTGAATGTCACGATATTTTCCTATACTAGCCTACCAATAAAATGTAAAGATAAACACTGTAGAAGCACCTGGTGTTTTGGATATAAGCTGTAAAAAAATAAAGTGATCTTTCAAACAGCATCAAGTGATGTCATGTATTTTAAGTTTCCATTCAATTGAGCAATAAGGTTTTGCAGCAAATTCCATCTCTTAAAAAATACCTTTTTTTTTAAATTCCATATGCAAAGTTTATAATAAGAGATGTCAAAATACATAAAAAGTACAGAGTATAATGATTTCATATGATATATCATTATGGAGTGTTACCCCAAAAAGTGTAAATGATTATGCAGAGTTCCAGGTGAACATACAGCCAGAATGATATGGGGGTTCAAATTGTTTTCTGAATGAGAGCTGTAGATACTGCTAGTTTTTCTTTGACAGTATTCCCAGCACAGAAGTTGTGAAAAGTAGTATACTTTTCTGTGCTGTAGTATACTTTTTTGTGTTACCAAATCTTTGCTGAATGAGATTTTATCTTTTGAAAATCAGCATTAAAATAATGTGCTTATGCAAAAGACTAAAAATGCAATCCTAACTGTACTCAGAAATCTGAATTGTAGTGGAACTTTTAAGAGGGATTAAACAGTGAAAAAGATTAGGGAGTGGAAGAGAAGATACTTAAAACGGGGAGATTTATTTTCTCCTGCATTTTATTAATCCTTCTTCTGTTTTCATCTTTCTCTGCTGTTCCTGTTCTGTCCTACCTTGAACGAAACACATCTGTGTCATGAATTGATTTACTCCAGATTCTCATGTGTATTTCTTAAATACTATATAAAATGTGGTCATTGCAGCAATTTATTTGAAGAGAATTTACAAAGCAAAGCTTGAAGGAGGCTTGGAGTGGGTCTAAGATCACATCTTCATTAAGTTAGTGCTTTGGAAAGATGCAATAGGAATTCTTCATTTCTCACATCTGAGGCATTCAAGCGTGTCCTTGGTACAAGCTGCCACCACCAAGGAACTGGGCAAAGTTCTGTCCATTCTGCTTCTACAATTAACTCCTGAAGTCTTTCACCATCTTCGTGGCTATGGCAGCAATTCTACAAAACACAAGCTGTAATAAAGTCTTCTTATAGATTGAAAGTTCATCAGAGAGCACAGAAGCATGGCAAGAAATCTAAATAATAAAGATAGAAGGAACATACAGCCTGAGGGCTCCTCAGTCACCATAGGTTGCTCAATTGGAAGATCAAAGATTAGCCTTAAACGGGTCTTACCCTTTTTGACTTTATGTCTCCATGTCAGGCAAATGTGAAAAGGTGTGGAGGTGGGACTCAGACATTATGTGAAGGCAGAAGTCCTGGTCTCATCCTGTTGCCTTTGTGGGCAGTAAATAAATACGTTCCTCATGTGTGTATCACACAGGATCCTGTGCCTGCTGCCAAAGCAGTCACGCTCTTTTCAAAAGAGTTTGAGAGGTGAGTGTCAAAGTGCTAGTACCTAAAAACATCATCATAAATGTATCAATAAGTTAATAAAATTAAGGCACACAATTGAGGTACACTCAGCAAAAGAGGTAGAATGAAGTTTTTATTGTCTCTGGTTTAGGAAGAGCTGCTGTGCTGGTAATTGCATCATTTAGGAATTAATGTTGTCATACCGCTATAGTAACATGTTAGTTTTGGAAATTTCTATTTTTCATTTCTAACATATATCAGAAGGAAAATAGTCATGAATTCTATGTGTTATATATATATATATGTGTGTGTGTGTACATATTACACACACTCTATATATTGCTTATCATATAATACAGAAAAAGGAGCTCTTTGTGGCATTTTTTGTGCTGCTGTGGTTGATTTCATCAATCACACCAACTTTTCTTGATATTGTGACTATTTGCTGACAGTTTTGTCTGAAAGAGATGTATCATCCATATGAAGAACAGTATAAAGTTTATTTGTAAGAACCAAGTTAGTTTCCCTCCTTCTGTCCAGTACATATGAGCTACATTCTTACATTTCTCTGTGTATCAAGGACTGGAGAGTGGGAAAAAGGCATAAATGATGTTTAAATTGCAATGAATGTTGCTAAACCATATTTCCAGCTAGCCTCTCTAGAAGACTGCTCTTGTGTGTATACATATGTATGCGACTATTATCTAACATAGAATGGGAAAGAGAACATAAGCTAAATTTAAAAGATATATTTTAGCTGGATTATAAGAACTGAGAGAGCATATTCTCCCTTGAAAACAAAACAAAAAAACAACCAACCAAATCATAGACCTAATGAAAATATTGTGTGCTTTCCATCCTATGATGGAGATAGGCAACAGCACAGCAGCAGCTCAAAAATTTAGGCCTATAAAATTGCAGATTTTGATCACAGCCTAAAAATTGAGACTTGTCTGAGCAAAAGTAAAATTACATTGGTATAAAGTTTTGTTGGTAATCCCATGGGAGTATTTTCTCATTACTTAATATGGTTAAACTTATGTAGTTAAGCTATGTGTGAAATATTTACATTACATTCAAAACATGCTAATAAAACCACTCCCATTAAAATCATTCTAGGTATTCTATGCATTCTGCAGACTATACACTGCATAAGAGTATTTTAGGAATGTTTTAAAACATTTGGAAAAATTGTTTCTGTCACTTTTGGTGTGAAATTCTGAAGCTGTGAATATTGTTTGTTGAACAGCCATGGATTCGGGTCTTGTGAAATACTGTGCCATTTCTTGTAGCTTTTATAAAAGAAAAAAATCTACAGTCCTGAAACAACCCTCAAATTTTTACGAAGCAGAAGCAAATAGAGAAGTCTGTTGAGAAATTAGGAAAGTCTTATTTTTTAGTTGATATAAGTTCCACAAAAAACTTCAGGGTAAAGAAAACCTTGTGATAGTCTGGATCTAGTTGTGCGTTTCATTCCTCACCTCCCAATAGTGTACTTCTAAGAAATATGTTGTTTAGCTGTAAGTCAACAAAGATTTTCTAGATTTTAGAAATGTTCCTAACAGGTAATTTGATGACATTCTATTTTATGAACCTTTGTATAAAACAGAGAAATTATCCTTTAAATTGTACCAACATGAATTTTAAAGAGGATAATAGTCTTGAGCTGGTGACAGAATTAAGGGTTACTGCTTCATGGTAGTTTACTGCTTTGAACATTGTGTAGAAATTAAGATTTTATACTATTGTGAAGCCATATGTATTTTATTTGGGACAAAGGTTTTGTTATTAGTTTTGAATACAGCATAAAATTCACAATCTTGCACATTAAACTATCACTCCCAGACAGAGCATTGTACAGTGGCTGAAACACCAAATTTCATCCAAAGAACTTGGGTCCTCTGACACTACCTGTGTTATTCTGTTTTAACTTAATTTCTGAAATATGAAAGAAATAAGAATTAAATAGGAGGAAATAGGCTATTTAAAAGTCCAGTATTCGTAGTTTATTAATTAGTAGTCAGTAGCAACACATTTCCATCAGATCAGTTTCTATATGTGGTAGCATTTGCCTGCCTGGGAGCTGAAGACCCAATGGTTGTGCTTCCTCAGTCTTCTTTACAACCGAGTCCACTGGCAAGTCAATTTGTAGAAGCAGGAGACTTATTAGGTTGTTGAAATGTTAGCTCAGTTTTATTATGGGTGTGCTAATTCATTTGTGTTTTGTAATTGCACAGCTTGATTAGAGTTATGCTACTGCAAGGTACAGGAACTTGAAATCAAATTAAATAAATTGATGGAATAAATTTTTACTTCTTAATAAGTGGCACTAAAAAGACTAGTTGCTCCTTGTTTACTTGTGAGATTCTGTAAAAATAGACTGCAAGATACTGTAAAATGACCTTTTTTAATTAAATGCTCATCCTATATTTAACAAAAAGACATCTGCTAACTGTTAGTTTTTGCTAACAGAGTCTTGGCCATTTTTACTTAAGTAAAAGTGGGTGCAATTGTTTTTAATGTAATCTCATAAGCTACTTTTATAAATATTTTCTTTAAATTTTTATTTGCTTTGTTTCAGGTAATGTAATCCAGATACAAAATTGCCTCATTTCCTGACCACTGTACTCTGGGCATTCTTGAAAAATCTTTTTTCTATTTGTTTGTTTGTTTACTTTCAAAGAGGAGGTTGTGGTGCTTGGTTGTTTCAAGGGAGAGAAATTTAACAGAAGTAAATATCTGTTATGCATGGAATTTCTTCCACTTCCACCAATGACTCATTTGCGAAAAACAGTCATTGTGAGGCCATCCAGAATTATTCTTGATTTTTATTTTATTTTATTTTATTTTATTTTATTTTATTTTATTTGACACCCACGCCTTTGATGGCAGGGGGTCCATGAAGAGCAGATGCAGTAGCTAAGACCACATGTAACCTCTGATCTAATGGAAAGCCTTTTCCAGGCTTTTGCATGAAAAGCAGCACAGGCTGGCTCTGGTGGGAAGCCTGATTCACTGCCTCTGTGTCAGCCTGTGCTTCCTACATGACAGAGAGAGGATTTAAGGCTGTTTCCTACCATAGCATTGAGGGAGTTCTGCTGGAGTGTCACCTGTTCCCCTCTGGGTATATTTATTGTCCAGTACATCTGCAGTCATGGATGAGGGGGGAGCAGTGCAGCCCTCACCCATAAAGCCAAATTGGCCTGGGAATGTGCATTCCTCAGGTTACTTTAAATGCTCATATTTGAGCTTCCTGACACAGCACTTGTGAGTACGCTAGCAGAAATGATTTTCCACTTGTGTTCTTTGAATTCCAGTGGAAACCGTTTTGTAAACAAGACCAAACGTTGCACTTCAGAGTTTCAAATGCAAAGATGATTGCAGCATCATACTGACTTTTAAAATTGACTGCAGACCAAACTATGATTCATGCATTGAAATAGAAGCACACTGCAGTGCTCGTTTGGGCAGGGTAGTGTTCCAGCAGAGCAGGCCAAGCCGCCGTCCCGCACACATGCTCGGTAGCCCTGTCCCCTGCCTGGGGCTGACAGGGCTCTGGGTCCCTGAACTCCCCACCATTAAAGCCTCCCACAGGCTATGTCCCCTTAGCTGGCCTGGCTGTCAGCTACAAAGAGGAACAAAGACACATTTTGGAGAATGAAAATCTTCAAGATATGAAATTTCTCCTGTCTTCCTCATTTCCTTTCCCGTTATTCCCTGTTCTGCTCACAAGTTTGGGGTTTGCTGGCTGTTGTTAACAGAAGACCAAGGGGTTAGCAGTGAAATCAAAAGCTGGCAAATTGAAATCAAGTTCAGGAAGAGATTTCATAAAGTGAAGTTTAGAGCTGAGGTTTGGATCTCAGCAAGTCTAAAAGTGGCTTTGGATGTTTGGGTGAATTCAAAAATAGCCAGAGATTTTTTTTATTTTTTTTTTTAGAGGGGAGGGAGGAAGGTAAATATGGATCACTTGATGGCTTCAACCTTTTCAGTCTTATAGATTTTAAATTACAGTCTTGTAATTTAAAGTATTGTAGATCTGTGATAGTTGTCTCACCATTTTTCTTGTGCTGCCACAGACAAATTTTTCACATGGTGTAGAGGATAAAATTTCTGGCCATCTTCACTGTTCCTCGCTTCTCAGTCTTTTCTTTTCTCTCTCTTGGCTCGCTGTGGAGTAATTCTAGCCTCTCGTTTTACTTATATATGCATCCCCTGGGTTTTCTCCAGCATTTTCTTTATACAAATAACTACAAATTTAAGTGTTGATTTTTGGGAGAATCATCGAAAATGGAAATGGAAATGACCTATTATAATACATTATTCAGAACCAGTTCCCTGCTGATGCATAATTGTTCCCAATTGTATATTTTATAGTGTTCTGTCAAATGTATTTTTAAACATTTTGAATGCTTCCATCATTTCCTTGAGAGTCTAGAGTCCTTTTTCTAATAGCTGTTCTCATCATGAATTACTCACTTTTCATTTTAAAATTCCCTTTTTTCATGCAATTGTTTCTTTGTTTGCTGTGCTTTTGGCATAGAGATTGATTGACTGATATTGCTTTATTCCTTTCCTGATTCATGATCTTATGAAAATGTGTGTGCTGTTTTCTACCTTAGAAGGTATTTTAGTAGGGATACACATCTTTTGGTTTTTGACCCTTGAGATATATATTTGTCTTACCCTCATACATTTTATTTGGAAATTCCCTCAGGTTTTTGATATACACAAGCATAGTCAATTTTGAAACCTCTGGATTTTAGCTTTCTTATCATTACATAAAAACTTTAAACTGTCATATTTGGCTGGACAGCCAGGTCTGTTACCCATGTTCCAAATTAACTCTATGCCATGGGCTTGGAAGCACTCAAGCTGACTCTTTGCTTGGCCCTTTGATATTATTACCTCTGATGCAAAACCATCAATCCAATACTCCTGCTTCCAAAATTAGCTCAGTTTCACTTGAACTTAAAAATGCTTGGACTCAGTAAGACCAGTGCTGGGTTAAAAGTAATTTATTTTGTTGGACTTGCGCTAATTTTGTGCAGAGGTTCCTTCATGTTATGTTCCTAATATGTGAATTTTGGAGTCCTTGTGATTCATATATCCCAGTCCTGCAGTGCCCCAGGTAATGAAGACATGACAGTGCTGCACACCCTGGGGACATGACAGAGCAAAACAATCTCCTGAGAGTCCCATGGTTGCTTTATTTTTTGGTTCTGTGCTTAAGTGCTGCAGTTCCCAGTGGCCTGAGGGCAGTTTGTATAGTTAATAAAATATGTCATGCAGGGATTTTCTACTGTGTAAGTTCTTTTCATCAGAGATATTTTCAGCTTGAAAGAGCTACAACTTTGAAATAATTATTAAGTATTTAATAACATAAACACATCTTAGGATAATGAGACTACTTGTAAGTGTATTTTACAAAGCAAGTGTTCAGCTAAATGTAGTAGATTTTCTGAAAAGCTGGTGGAAGATACAGGTTGCTATATACCGTATGTGATGATATCTTCCAGAAATGAGACAAAATAATGGCATATTGCAATGCTTTGTGCCATATTGGTACACCTAAATGTTTATATTAATATATGCAGAGGAACAGTAGTTTAGAGATGAATTTATTCAATTCAGTGATGTTCATTGAGCAATATTCAGTCATTTTTACAATGCTTTACACTATATATTCTGAAAAACATTAGAATGTTAGCTGTTTATGATGATCTACCAGCACAAAATAAGATACTATTTTCAAGATCCAAGAGAGAGATAACATCCTTGTTCAGAACAGCTACAAATCTGTGTTTTGGAAAAAATGTGTACCTTGGTGGTAAAGAGGATGATAATGATGAGTAGTAGTAGTAGTAGTAGTTGTAGTAGTAGTAATAGTAGTAGTGGTAGTAGTAGTAGTAGTAGTATTTTCAGTATACTAGAAAAATGCCAGACACAAGATATTCCCTAAAACAGTTACTATAGAAAAAGGAGTGTGCCACACCACTCTATTTATTGTAATTAAAAGAAAAGGGTTAAGTATCATAAAAATGTGGAAATTCTCATGGAAAACATAAAAGTCTGTTGTATGCACTGACAGCTCTTAAATAACTGTTGGGAGCTGACTTCGTAAATGTGTAGCAGGAATAGAGGGAAGAAAAGGCTGTAATATATATGCCATACAGTACAAATATTGCTGTAAAGTCATTGCCTGAAAATTGATCAAATAAAAACAAAAGAATGTGCTAACTTTTGATCTTTCCCATATAGATCTAAAGTCATGATCAATTGGTTTCAGTAGGTTCTTTGAAATCACATAAGGGTTCATATGTGCCAAGTTTTATATGAATCACATGATAAGGTCAAGAAACACAAATTCCAAAGCTGACTTTATATACCAAGTCCGCATATGACTGTGATACCACAATACCATATGTTGAATATAACACTGAGTATGTAAATCCTGTTCCTGAAAGGAATTAATTCAGTAAAACTCAAAGCAATTATAGTAGTTTTTAACTAACTGGAAAAGAGAGACTAGCTTCAAGAAAATCTCCTTAAGTTGAGGATGAGGCAGGCATTCAATAATTAACAAAGGAGACTCAATAATAAACAAAGACTGATTATTTATAATTTAAGACCATAATGCCAGAATTGAGAATGTTCATAATGGTACTGAATCTCTAAAGATTAAAAAGCCTTTTTACCCAACTGTTTTTGCTATGTGTGATATGTGGAAAATGAAGACAAGAATAGCCCTTGGATGGATTTAATTTTAATGTTCTTTTGTAGTATTACAGACTGATCAACGGAACACCATTCAAGGTGGTACCCAAGAATAGCTACTGATTAGCTATTGAGTGAAGCTCCAAAGGGAATGATACAACTGCGCTGTTGTCATGCTCTCTTCCTGAGCTCTCATAGCATTCTGGGGCTTTTGCCTTTATAATTTACCTTCCCAATATTATAGTCTTTACTGAGCAATGACAATACAATCTAGTAGCAGGTTTTGAGCACAGGTTCTCTTGCATGGAGTCCTTAAGTGTCATTACTTAATCATTAATTAAAGCTGAAATTGTGTACTATTTACAGTCATCTTGTTTTATTTATGTATTTTACTCATATTTTACTTGGTATTTTTGCATGTTTTCTAAATTTTTTATAATTAGAGCTTTGTCGTCTTGCCCATGAGTGCATGCATTATTCTACGCGTGCGTCTGTCTGTAGGTGCAAATGCTATGTAAACCAGTTATATTAGGTATAATATTTACCATATTACATTTAAAACTCTTTAATTTTGTCTAGTCAATTTTGTATGTAGCATTTTGTAATATATCATATTCCTGGAATATAATGCTTGACTCTGATGATCATCATCTGTAGATCCTGGGAAGACTCTACCAGAAGCTCTGGACTATTGCAAGATTTGGCTGCAGACAGTAGCAGGAGAGGTAGATGCTAAAAGTGGTATTCCACCTCCTCTTATCACTGTGCAAATTAAAGACTTCCTTAATGGACCAGGTAAGTGCTGCACTTTAATCTTTCTTTTCTAATGTAATCTATAGATATGCACGCACAGACGCAGGATGGGGCCCTGAGCAACCTGATCTAGTGGAAGGTGTCCCTTCCCATGGCAGGGGAGTTTGAAGAAGATCAGCATTAAGGTCCCTTTCAACCCTAATTATTCTATGACTCAGTGATATCAGATAATCAGAAATGTGTTGTATTCCTTGTTCATGAATGTGAAATTCTCCTCCAGCAATTACCCTGAATGAAAGTAGAAACTAGGCAATGGGCAGTCCTGGACCAGTCATTGGTTTAAGGTCTAATTATTCATTTTTTTCCCATAGTAAGTTTAGAAAGGCTGAATTTCTCAAATTTCCAGCAGAATGAAGCCTACCTGCCTCTAGTCCTAGAAAACTGAAACGTTATTGCAGTTGTGTTTTGAAAATATGACTTTTATTGTTTCTGTTTCTGAAGATTTTTATGAGTCATCTTCTCTTGGGTTCTTTGAAATCTGGATACCTGGCACTGGAAATTCCAATCACCAAAAATGCTGATACTGTAAAATTTAAAAATTACTGATATTGTGTTTGTTTAATTAATATAAGTGGTGTAGTGTAGAGGTTTGTTAGCATTTACGTAACATAATGTGACCTGAAGTTCCACTCCCAAAGCATCAGAAATTTCTGCAAATCGCAGTCTCTATTTTGTGAAGTGTGTGTTTATCGCTACATTACAATGTAGAATGATTGAAGTGAAAGTTAGAAAATGCTTCGTAACTATTTTCTCATATGCATATTTTTTATACTTTGTTGAATTATTTAACATTTTTTTTTATCCTGAATATCCTCACTTCACACAGCACAGAGCGAGTGATCAGTCATTTAGTGAGAAGCTCTTCAGTACTGGATTTTCCTGTTCATTCAGTTACCTGTTCATATAATCTTACAGCACAATATCTAATCCTGGATCTGCAGCAGAATTATCTTTGCATGCCTTATAGCTGTAGCATCTGAGCACTGCAGAAATACAAATTTACCTCCACAACTCTCACATGGATGATGGAATACTATGCCCTTGGCATTTCACAGAAGACAGCTGAGCCACAGGGACATTAAATGTTTTCTCATTTTATTAAGGTTATCAATTTAAAACACCCAATTTAGTTTTCCAAAGTACTTGAAAACATAGAATTTGATGTTGGAAACACAGCTCATATTGCCTTTGGGTGAAGCAGTAATCACTTCTAAATATCAGAGCCCAAGACATCAAACTGAGTAACCAGTGAATGAGACACACATATTTGACCCCTGACTATAAATACTGTGGTTAAGTGTCTTGAAAAAACATTTTTGCACACAGGCAGAAGTTTCAAGGAAACAACGAAGTATGTGAACAACCTCATCATTGCCCTTTTTTTTTTTGGTTTTCAATGCTATCTAAAGACATCATTTTAGGGAAGACTTTTAAAACCACTTGACAATGCAGAGCTTTTGTTATATTGATCCATATTTGGATACATTAAAAGGCCTTTGAATCTTCAGGCCTACTGCATGTTCTGCTGCCATTTGAGAAAAAAGAAAAAAGGTTAATTGGTAGCAATTATGGGTTTTCATTCTAATCAGAAACAGCACAAGAGGGGTTAAGATACCTACCATCAGGGAACTTTTGATCACTGTTGCCAGAATGGTTTTCTTTTATACTTCTGCCTCCAGTTCTTATATGTCCTCTGTCCCCACGTTTGTCAGATTTCCATATTCCCAGACCCTTCATTTGTGCATTCCACTTCTCTCAAGGTTCTCACTGTAGTTTCCTGGCACAGCCTTTATACTTAATTTATTACACACCTGAGGGTGTTTCCCTGATGCTACCCTGTCAGTAGGACAGATTCCTAGCTAAACTAGCAAACATGGAAGCTGGCACCAGCTTGCAAATTATATATTCACAAATAGTGTAAGTGTCCACTTCAATCTCACTGGTTCAGTTGTATCTTGCATTAGTGTTAAATCTCTCCTCCATAGTGTTTTACTGAATAGGGAACTGGAAAACCATAAATTAATGCATCATAGTCTTCAATCTGTTTATTCTTGCAAAGCATTTAAAACTTCAGAGATTTCTTCCAGGGTCTATTCTTAGCCAAATAATTTGTTTCTTTTTTTCATCCTTTTTTTTGCTGCTAATTGGAACTTTCATTACACATGACTCAACGGTAATTTCTCTGAATTTTAATGAAGTGTTTGCCAGTGTAGTATAACAAAACAGCTCCATCATCCCTTGCAGATTTTTCTAACCTCAGCTGTTACCACTATGAGATCCTCTTCAAATAAACTAACCTTTACCAAGAAGCCTTCCTTGGGGGATGGAAGTTTCACTGGATGAGTAATGGAAGGCTCATTCTGCATACGATTGTGTCAGAACAGCACATACAAAGAGTTACAGGAGCCTGACAACTCCTCAGCAGGCTACTGGAAAATGAGTTACTAACTCCCCTGCGGGACAAGAAGTCCCCTAACCACAGCTTCTTCCAGGGTGAGGTAGCTTGGCCGTCAGCAGGCCTGGAGAAAGTGTTACACCACCAGATCCTAGCTCAGCTGGCAGTTGTTCTTTGAGGACAAAAACCTCAGCAAAACTCCCAAGAGCTCTTGCAAGGTCAACAAACAGTATGTGTGATGGGAGACAGCTTAGCTAATAAATTGAATAAATAAAGGCACTGCTGGAGTAGACTTATGTTGCAGGCCTTGAAGGCTGTTCTTTTTTGGTGAGTGTCTGGCAAAGAATGCTGCTACTAAGTGACCTATTTTCTAATGACATAGTGTGTGTTTTCATAGTCATTTATGTATATGGGGTTTATAACTGTAGTAAGTTATTGCTGAAATGCATTGAATGTACTGGTAGGTGCTGCCTGTTGGTTACAGATGAAAAGTCAGCACATTTTTGAAAGCTGTGCCTATGCATACAGAAATATGTAACAGTTGGGATAACTATACAGTTTTCTGTGTTGATTTTAAGTGTTCAAAGTTCAGTGGTTTAATTGTAATGCCATTTTTCTTTCAAAATACATTGTTGGTGTGCTGAGGTTAAATTTCAAATATAAGAATCAAACATGCCTATATTTTATAATGCAAAATACTACTGAGCAGTTAACAAAGATCTGGAAGTGGTTCCCAATGTTTGCTGTGTTAGATAAAACCAGTACTCCTTGCAAATAGTTTGTCAGCTGAAGTAGATAAGTAGATGGTGTTCCACAGAAAAATCATATGGTTTCACCACACAGGAAACCAGGTTGTCAGTCTGTATTAGCTCGAAGATCAAAAAACTACAGCAAGTAGCTAAACTTGGAAACCACTAATTAAATGAGAATAACAGGATACATTAATGCACTTTTTGCCACATGAGTTGATTATTTTGTACATTTTTGGCAACTAAAGAAAAACTATATTTCTTCCAGATTTAAGGTAATAGGATCCTAGGAGAAATAAGCATTCATCATCAGGCCTGTGGGAACAGACCTCAACTTTAACCCCAAAATGTATTAAAGGGCTATTCTTTCTATTTTTACAGAAACTAATTATTTAAAATTTTTAAAATTCCATTTACATCACTTTACATGACTCTCTATCTTTTATATTCAGTCTCTTACTGAATTGTACATCTAATTTTTGTCTAATACATAGAAGCAAACTATTTATTGCTTCAGCATTAGATATAATTCATTATGTGAGGAACAAATATGACCATCTTGTTTTAATAGGTTTTGAAAAATTACCATCTTTACCTTCTAGTCCTCCTTCTGGATTTTTTTAAATCACCTTTCTTACCTATAAAAGCTGTCTTTGATGTAGTCTTTCTGGATGCAAAAGATACAAAAACATGTTTATGAACTACAGCTTCATACAAATTGCCTTAAAATACTTATACATACAAATAATGGATGCTTTATACTGAAGTCCTCTTTCTACAGTGTTTTCTTGGGAAGACATTGGGTTAGATGTGAAGTAATGGAGGTCCTTGATAATTCACCTTTACAAATAATTTCTGCAGAAGACAATATCCAAATAAACTAAAAACTGTTGTGTCCCGCTGAAAGATAAAGTGAGAACTGGGGACCTGGTGGGTTTCTCTTTTATGCCAGTCCCTTCACATGTGATTTGGGGACCATGAGGGGGGATCTAAGCTTAGGTATAAAAAACAATAATCAGAACTGCACCATGGCACTCTCTCCAGCCTTTTTTCCCCATTGTTTGCAGAGGCAACAATTGTATCCATTACCAAGGTCAGTGGTTTGGAGAAACCTGGAAAATAGCAGCTACCAGAAACCCACTAGAATAATATCTCCAGCAGGTGATAGATTAGTTGGAACAAATTGGAACCATTGCACTTCAGCAATCCTGGTTTCTTTCAAGCTGTTTTAAAAATGTCGTCATTTTAATACACAATATCAGCCCTGCGGAACAGTCCACAGCAGGTTAATTTGAATCATATGATGTATCACTGCCCTCAGCTGACATGAGCTCCGTTCCATGTGTGAAGCCATAATAAATCCATTCCCAACCGAGGCAAATTCCCTGTGAGAAGGTGAACTAATCCAGGCCTCACACTGGCATGTTAGCCCTCCGTAATTGAAAGCAGGGCCACCTGTTCCCAGCACAGTTATCCTATAGAGAGAAAATTAGCATTAGATCAGATACTTAATATATTGAAAAATCATTCATACTACTTGCAAGTTCAGCTGTGGGCTGCTTAGCATGACATCATATATAAACCTAGGAATGTGCCCACTTGATCCCAGTTTAACAGTTTTGTTAACCATGGTGTTTGTTAACTTTGAAAGGAGAATTTTTTGATTTAATGAGAGCGGACACGTGAGAAGGGGAACTAGCCAGGGTGCAGACTTTTCTAATTAACTCTGGGTCATTTGCAAAACTTTTGAGCTCTCTAGTAGGTTTTTTTTTTTTCCCTTTGCTCTTTTACAAACAAGTTTTTAAAGCACTGACACTGTAGCCTTGAAATTATATTTATTTGATTAAGAGGGCAAAGAGAAATATTCCAAACAGGTGTACCAGCCTGTAGGTATTGCTTTGGTTTTGACACGTCTATTGTCTGTAATATCAGTGTAATAATGAGTAAAATCATCAAAGTACCTCTCTAAAAACAGTGTGTACCACACTTACTTTAAATTTAGTTTCTTATATGCTTAAGTACAGAAAATGAAAACTGCGCACTGGAGCCACATGGATAAGCTGGAAAATATTTTCTTATAATCTTTTTCCGTGTATTGGTGTTCTTTTAACACTTATTTCAAACATTTGCTCCATTTTCTGAAACCATTTTTTTCCCCCCATGTGTGTCTTAATATAGATGTATTATTCAGCAGCTAAACAGAAAATTAGTATTTATGAATTCTTTTCTTTTCCACAAACGTGCTCCATGACCTGGAACAATTTATTTCGTCTCACTGTATTGTGCTTCATCTTCCCTGACTGTTGAGAGAGTTAATGTTTCCCCTAACCAGGGTTTTCCTTTCATGATAGTGCCTCCCGATGCCCCTATTATAGTTTTTGGCCTCACCACCCTGTCCTTGACACACTTCTGAGCTGTATTTGGTAGCTGCACAGTTGGTTAATTTCAGTCAGCATCTACTGAATAGCAGTAACCCTCCATTGTTTATTAATGGTATCTTCGGGCTTCTTGACCTACAACAATTTATCTTGATTTATTTGTGGCAGTTTTAAAAATTAATAGAATTGCATCACTCTGAGCCTTGTGCGAGATCTCAAAGCTGGGCACTGGCAAGCTCGAGCTGTTAAGTGTCACCTTCATGTAATGCCAGTGACACACTAGGTCATGGAGGTAGGTGTTGTTCCCGTGGGGGAGCACCCGGCAAGGCTCAGGGTGCTTCAGCTCCCTGAAGGCTGTAGTTTGCCATATTGGCCTTGGAGAGCTGCTTCTCTGGGGCTGCAGCACACAGACAGCAGTAAGTAGAAATGCTGAGCACTGACTACCAGTCTCTTCTAGACTAACTGGCATCTGTCTCACAGAAGCAGAATGCGAGATGGACTGCAGATGGCCTCTGAAGCCTTGTCTCAAGTTTCTTCCTTGTTTTGCCTTGATCCAAATTGGGAATGATGAATTAGAGGATAAAAACAATTCATTTGGATTCTTCTTGCTTTTCAATTTCTCTTAATTTGTGTCTCTTTTGATGCTTGACCAGACAATTGAGAACAGTACAACTGGTCTTTTCTTTACATGTCTCTTTCCTATTTTTATAAATTTAATTTTTGCAATTCAGCCATTAGCCTTTTGCTGAAGGGCCACCCTGACTCCAAATCAGAATCAGAGCTCAATATTACCTTTACCTTCCTCATATTTCCTCTGTTTTAAGTCCCTACATCAGGATGGGTGGCTGAGGGAGAAAGAATATCACTGTTGGTAAAATGTTTCATGCCGTCGTCTGCTCCTCTCCTGTTTAGGACTAGGAAATTAAATCATCTTAAGAGTTTAGGATAAATAGTAATTTTTTCTACAGAAGTACTGTATATATTAAGAAGTTTGGTATTTTACAACCCTCTTGGAGAAGGGGAGAGTGAGATCCATGTCCAGCCTCAAGGAGAAAGACCTGGCCTTTTCTGTATTAGCTGTGAGAAGTAAAAGGTCCACTGCTGAATGAGGGTTATGGAAAATGAATCAGTTCTTAGAAAATGGCGTATTTTTCTCTGTCACATTTCAACATTTCTCGGTCTTTGAAAAGATCCCAGTCTTAAAAAAGATAGAATCATTAAGGTTGGCAAAGACCTCCAAGATCATCAAGTCCAACCTTTGACCCAGCACTACCATGGCAACTAAACCATAGCACTAAGTCCCATGTCCAGTCATTTCTTGAATATTTCAAAGGATGGTTGACTCTACTACCTCTCTGGGCAGCCCATTCCAATACCTGACCACCCTTTCAGTAAAAATATTCTCTCTGAACTGGACTTCCCCTTGCACAGTTTGAGGCCATTTCCTCTTGTCCTGTCACTGGTTGCCTGGCAGAAGAGGCCACTCCCCACCTGGCTCCAGTCTCCTTTCAGGAAGTTATAGAGACCAATAAGGTCCCTCCTGAGCCTCCTTTTCTCCAGGCTAAACAAACCCAGCTCCCTCAGCTGCTGTTCATAAGATTTACTCTCCAGACCCTTCACCAGCTTCATTGCACTTCTCTGGACATGCTCCTGCACCTCAGTGTTCTTCCTGAATTCAGGGGTCCAGGACTGGACACAGCACTCAAGGGGTGGCCTCCCCAGTGCCCAGTACAGGGGAACAATCACTCTCCTAGTCCTGCTGGCCACACCATTGCTGATCCAGGCCAGGATGTCATTGGCCTTCTTGGCCCCCTGGGCACACAATGTTCAGCTCCTGTCAACCAGCACTCATGGGTCCTTTTCCACGAAGCAGCTTTCTAGAAACCTTTCCCAGCCTGTAGCACTCTATGGGATTGTTGTGACACAAGTGCAGGACTCACATTTCGCCTTATTGAACCTCATAGGCTTGGCCCATTCATCCAGCCTGTCCATATTCAGTTTACGACTACTTTTCATGGCATTTACTTTCTGGTATTTAAGACTAAGCAAATGCTATGGTAGTTTTTAAATCATAAAAGTAGTAACATTGTGTACATTAACTTATGGCAAGTATTAGAATAAGCACACTGAAGCTTCCAGCTCCAGTAAGAGCTGGAATTTATCTGGAGCAACATGCTAAAAGCTTTTGTTATTTTTGTGTTGCTTATTCATCCTTAGCCCTCTGAATAAAAAGTCGTTTTGAATAACATCATTATCCCAAGTTCACAGATGAAAATTATCTCTTCCCAATACAAATTTGAATGTTATGGAGAACAAGGGTAAAATACTTATAACCCTGAAATTTTTTATCTGAAGCTCTAAGTAATAAAATGACAAAGAAAGAAATTGTTTCAGACAGAAATTTCAGAATGCTGCTCATAGGTTTTCTTTTATAGTTGTTATGATTTAGTTCAAACAGGCCATATTGAATCCATTGGGTTTTTTGTAATAGATTTCAAAATACATAATAAATGTAAGTAATATGATGACTAATGGGTCAAGTGAAGTTGGAACTTTTAAAATGAGAAAATAGCTGGAAACGGTTTTCAGGAAACTATTCCAGTTGATTTTTGGTCCCCCACAAGGTGTACATTAACATAAAACTCCGTAGAATCGCCTCTGGGACCTGAATTCCCTCTCTGATTTCATTATTCCAAAGTGTTTCTTTTTCCTCCACTGTTAAGTCATCTCCTGGTGTGGTGGGAGCATATAATAAGTGTAATTTATTTTTATTTATCTAATCTCCTTTTAACTCACCAGTTATTTTATCATTCTGTTTCCTAGTTGCTGTTCAGAAAGTTGTGAAGGCTAATTAGAAACTAATAATTGAAATACCTGGATTTACTGGGTAATCTAAAGAGAAGTAGTGAAGAAATTGATGAAGAGAAAAAGCAATTCAAATTCTTCACTCAGATGCTATAGTGTAATCAAAAATTGCTTTGATAACATCTAGTTCAGTTTTCTTTAAGCATAACAGAAATAACTCACTTGATGCAATCTATTTGCAATCACAGTAATTTCTTCACTTTTTTTTTTTTCTGGAAATAGGTAACGCCTGGCAAAATAAGTTATTGTTAATACGTGTTAAAACTAAAGAATGCATTGGGCTATAATTTTAGTAGCCAGTCACTGGCAGGCAAAGGAGAAGCTGATAAAATTGAGGAGTTAAAGGTGACATTGAGCTACCTTTTGCTCTGTCTTGATTCTGATAGAATTTTGGGCAATTTAAAGAGTAAATTGAGTTACACGAAGACTGTGTTTTCCTATGGGTATAGAATATGCGCATTGTTATTCTTCCCAAGGTGTTTAAAATAATCTAAAAGAACTGTTACACTAGGATTTTGCACCCCAAAAATTTTGTTCCAGTTGAATCTGTGTGACTCATAGATTTCAAAGCCCTTTTTAGCCCGTTTTGATTATCTGGTAAAGCTGTTGAATATCCATCTTAATCAACTCCTATAAATAGCTCTTCATA
This sequence comes from Illadopsis cleaveri, assembly GCA_013399915.1. Classification (NCBI taxonomy): domain Eukaryota; kingdom Metazoa; phylum Chordata; class Aves; order Passeriformes; family Timaliidae; genus Illadopsis; species Illadopsis cleaveri. The sequence continues at coordinate 170,629 of VXBB01005920.1, forward strand.
TTTCATTAGTTTTCATTGTTCTGTCCATCACTTAAATATGTTTTCCTTAGAAGGAATGTTAAAGTTTCTTTTGCATTGCTAAGGATAAAGTATAAAGGAGGTCAAAGACTAAAGATTGCTCACTTAGGGTTTTTTTTTTTTCTTTTTGAATGTTTTACTTAAAATACCAAAGAATCTCTTTACATAATCTTTAACCAGTTGTAAAAATAACCTATATCGTTATGAGATAGTTAAAATACTTGCAGTGAAGGTTCCAAAGTTACATTTTCTGCAATTATACTTCTGGCTGCCACCACATTTCTGTCAGGGCTGATTTACTGGATAATAATAACTTCATACAAAACTTTGTCAAGTTATCAGTCATGACAAGATTTTTCTGTGTGACATGCACAGTTTCCAAACAGAAAACAGGGAAGTCATTTGCATTTCTCTGGTGGCCCTTCATTTATTGCCTTCTTGGATGAGTGGCCAAGAGCAGTGATGAAAGCACAGGCTCAGGTGCCAAGTATGTTCCACCACTGAGCTGCACCAGCGCCCTATGTCTTCTCTGCCCCGGCTGAAGGAAGCTCCAAAAAGAGCTTCTGCCTCTGTGTTCATCTCCTTTTCCATCTTTCACACTCAGTTTGGGTGTGTGAAGTTTTGGGTTAAACCGTTGACACCTGTTGAGTCAACTTAGGTCTAAGTGGGTTTTGGGTATCAGGGAGGTTTGCTGTGTTTTTTTTCCTCTTCTGGGCTATATTACCATAGGAAATTGCTGGCAATTAGATATGTATTAGATAAAGCAATTAGATGTGAAAGTTGCCGAACCAAGGAGTAAGGGTCGTCTTTTACTAACTTAGAAGCTTAATTATTTAGCAGAAAGCAATAAATAACATCTATTCTGTTTCACTCCTTTATTACTACATTACTAAGGGAGAAATCTAAATTGATAAGGCAGTTGTTTGGTTGTTTTTTTAACATTTCAAAAACACTCCTTTTCATCTGAGTATTGTAAATAAATTAATGTCCTAATGTACATGAGTCTCTACTTTCTTCCTAACTCCTTTCTCTATTCAAAAGAAAGAGAGACACAGTGATGTCTGCATAAAAGGCAGGCAAATCTTGGGGTATTCCAAGTGCCGAGAGTGTGGGCAGTTTTTCTGAAGTGTTATGGCATTTTTCTTCCCATGGTTTTAATTAAAATGTCAGTACATAAGGATTTTGAAAAATCTTCCAAGTTGATCTTGTGTGGTTTTGTATGCCTGAAAATCTTCACAGAATCACTGAGGTTGGAAAAGACCTCTGAGATCATTGAGTCCAACCTTTGATCAGCACCATGTCAACTAGACCTGTCACTTGGTGCCACGTCCAGTTGCTTCTCGAACACTTCCAGGGATGGTGACTTCATCACCTTCCTGGGCTGCCAATTCCAGTGTTTAACAATCCTTTCCAATCCTGTTTTCTTCTAATGCCCAGCTTCCTAGCTTTGGTACTTGCCTTCCTGCTAGGCCCACATATTAGCTAGTGTTTTGCCAATTCCTAGTTTAGTGTGGAAGGTTTTCAGTGCAAGAGAAAGCATTTTCAGAAAACCAGTAACTGAAATTCTAAGTTAAAAATAGCTTTTCAGTCTTAAATTTCTGTTATCTGTAGCTTGTGGAATAGTGCAGACATTTTTCTAAGATTGTTTTGGTTTTTTTCATTCAGCTATGACAGATCTTACACAGCCATTAATAAATTTCTTTATCTTTGTAGAAAATGTGCCAGATATTTTTGGGGGGAGGGGATCAGAAAAGTACTTTGTCACATGCCTGTGTGTCTCTGAAGTCAGTACAAACTGTGCTTAAAAGCAGCTCTGAAACTCTGCCCCTACAGCCCATTACCATTGGTGTAAAAATTTACCTAAAGAATGGGAGAATCAAGCTCATTAGTTTGCGTCAATGTTAAGAGTAAGATGTGATCCTGGACAACTTGAAACTAGTTTTGATGAAATATTCATTAATCTGTGTAAAACCTTCAACAGACAGTGTTTCCTGTATATATTTATAATGAAACTCAAAACTAAGTAGTGCTGTTTGAACATTTAATCTAGTTTAGATATATGCCCAGAATTTTAATCACTTTCGGTTCATGAGGTTGGTGTAGTGGCAGTCAAACAGAAAAGGGAAAAGCACTTTTCCTCCTAACCAGCATAGCTATCTCATTACTGGTCAAAAACTGAATTTGAAATGAAAAACCCTAAATACTAAGTTAAAATCTGGATTTCTATCAGGAATTGTTACATACTGATACTGCAGCACAGAAATAAGTTTCAGACTGCATAAAATCCTGCTTCCTATCTGTGAAATAATTTTGGCAATTCCTGTACCTCAGCTACCAAGATATCACTATTAACAATGTTGTTCCTATTAATTGTGATTCCTAAAAATCCTATGAGTCTTTTAGTAGACTGAGAAACACCAAAATCCTTTTTGGTGAGGAGTCGAAAAAACATTTTAAAAATAATAAGGATTTTTAAAAAAAATTAAAAACAATTCATTATTCTAATCTCCCTGGAAAATGAAGAAACTTAAACATACCTCAGTTTTTGTATTTGCTTTTTATTTCACATTTCATCTTGAAAATATGTTGAAGACTGCTGCATATGAGCAGTGTAGGAAACAATACAATACACATGTTATTCACTCATTTAAATGTGTTGAAAATGTTCGCTGTTGGCCTTGGAGTTTAGTCAAATAGTTCTTCTGGATATAAAACTCAAGAGAATGTGAAATATATTTTTATTCTGACACGAAAGAACTGATGTATGTACACTCAAATAAAGTGTGTGTCTTTCAGATAGCTATGGTGATCCCTGGGAAGAAACAAGATAAAATCCACATTGTGCCATGTTTCTTCCTTTAAACTGTATATAGTGGTGGTTGCTTATAGTATTTTGCATTATATTTTAATTCAGATTTATTGCTAAAAATATTGTTTTGTTATGTATTAACATTGATTCAGTCCTTGTAAAGAAACATGGTGGGAATATGATGGAAAAGCTGTTTCCACTCAATGCCTAATATTTGCACACAGCTTGAATAATTACACTATAGCTTATCACATTTTTTTCTCCAATTCTCCCCTACAGCTGACATAAATGTGGACATATCAAAACCTTTGAAAGCAAATCTCAGTTGTGCCAGACTTGACCAAATAAACCAGTTCTTGAAGAAAATCATAACCACAAATGAAGATGTGCCCAGGAAGGAGGCTGCTTCATCAGTTGGCATTATTCCGGATGAGGATGGCACTTTGATATCCAGACAGCCCAGTACAAAGGACTTCCTACCTGCAGTGCACACCAACACTGTGCAAAAGGCTTCAATGCAAGAAAACTTGTGGCAAGCCCTTTCCTGCTTCCAGAAAATTTCCATTCACACCGTTCAAATGGTTGTTTTGATGGAAACCATCCCACACCCCAGTAAACCTTGTTTGTTGGTCTCTTTCTCAAACCTCAGTGGGAGCCTGAATATTAAAAGTGGACATAAAACTGCAGGTAAGAGGGAGTTTTTTATTAAAGTTGGAAGAGCTACTGGTTTATGTAAGTGGTGGTCTAGTGACCATTTCAAAGTGTGGGGCGTTGCAGGGAACTGCTCTAGCCAACATCTTAAATCCACAGCAGAAAATAGCAAATCCCTGATAGATTCTATTACCTGAGTTTTCCTTTCTGTGAGGGAGTACCCAAGAATGATTAATTCTGTAGTTAATATCCCCTAGCTTGTAATGACTAATTTATTGATGGAATTCTGGCTGAAATAGTGGTTATGAGAACCACTCCTCTGGTATTCCTATAATTTAGCACATAATTCAAAGGGCAAAATTTTGACAGTTTTCACTCTGTAACTAGATTTTCTTGTTAGGACCTTTGTTTCTGGCTTAAAAAAAAGTAAAAATAATTGTTCAGAGCCCTGACAGGTGCTACTATGTAAATATTGGGTCATGCTGTTATTCTCCTCCAGATTTATGAAGTTTTCAATTTTTACATGTTTCCTCTGCACACGTGAGAGTCACACAGGGAAAACAAGCACTCTGGCCTCATTACTGAAGCACTGCAAGGAAACTTTACACCTCAAGTACAATTAACCAGATACCAGAGACTCATTTAAAATGGAGATATTTTGAGTGTCACTGTAAATTGTTTTATTAGTCTTTCAATAAAATTAATAAGATGGTATATTTCTATGGTGTGGAGATGATCCAGATGTAGATAGTTGGAAGAGTAGCTTGTGAGGTAAAACGATCTCTAGCTGAGACGAACAAGTTGTTGGCCATTTGAGGTGGTGATTTATTTCTTTTTCATCAGAAATATTTTTCCTCAGGCCAGCAAGTTTCATTTCTCCTTTATTGTTTTAAAAGTTAAAAATGAGAATTTAAGGCTCATAGGACATGAAAACCTGTGAAAGTGCCAGGGCCTCAAACTTTTGATTTATCCATTAATAAACAGCAGTGCAGGCAGAAACAGTGCCTGTGTTCCCACGCTTTTCCATTCGGATCACAACTCTAGCATAGAAGGCACTGCAACAGAGTAAAAGCCTTTATAATGTGCTTTAAATAGTTTTAGTTTTGTTTCTGTGTAGTAATCCTTTTCCCTTCCATCGATTCCCATCTGTCATTTCTGCATTATCTGTCCCGTGGTACGTTATGGTGTCCACATCATGCTTCGATACATCAAAGCCGGGCTGCTCCGTCGCTGTTCTACAAAGCAATTTGGCACACTCACATTGAATTTCACTTGCCCTGGAGGTTTTCATCCTCCCAGAAGGAGGACGTACCTTGCCTTGCATGTTAAGCCTCAGATACATTTTCAGCTATGAAGTTCTGTTTCTTAATGCTTCTGGCAGTCTGAGGAAATCAATCTTTATTTTACGTGCTATAAGCCATACATGAATCTTCAGTATGGTCATAGTCTGGCAGGCGTTGTGAAGTGGAGCAATACTGATGTCAAATCTAATGAAAATGGACATTAGTTATTCTAAATAAAGAACTTCCATAACCAGACAATTAATAGACATCAACGGACACTTTTCACATTTTTTTCCAGTTAAAAATGCTTTATCTCTACTTTATAAAAATAAAAATACATCTGCATGAGGTTTTGCATACTGTTGTGATGGTGTAGTAAATTAGGTTTTAATTAGAGCAAAAGACACACTTCCACAAAACTGATTGAAATTGTCAAAAAATCTTTTAAGAAATTGCTTGGATTTTTTTTTTTTAATACAATTGTTAATCTGAATTTAAAGTGCTGATAGAAACCAAAGTGGAAATTACAACTTCCGGAGAGAAGATAAAATACTCAGAGTGGGGAAAATGGTATTACAGTCTTATGTTAAGAATCCTTTAGAAGAATACCACAGTTGCTAACTAGATTTGTTTTATTATTACAAAAGAAATTATGCAAGCTAACTCAATTTTTAAAAGTTTGTAGCTGTGTCTTGAGAGGAAGGAGCATTTAAATGTCTCAGTTCTTCACTACTGTTCTTTTTATAAAAGGTTTTATAGATACACCTTTTGAGCTGAACAGAGTTAATGTCAGAAGTTTTTTTAAAAGAATGCAACTAATACATGAATACTTCACTGTGTCTTTGATTTTACAGTCAAATAACTATTGTGACCATCTGCAGCAGCTGCATTTTACGAATTATTTGCTGAACCAAGCTAAGCGCAATGACAAAAGTAGTCATCTCAGATGTACTGTTAAAACAGAGGAAGAAAAAGAAGCATTGCTTGCCTTTTGTACAGTATGGCCATCTGCTGTACAGATGTTATTATATAGAATGACTTCAGATACAATAATTGTAGAAAATTTTCATTAAAACCTCAACAATTTGCACTTGTTTACTTGAATCTGCATAACTCCCCAGTGAGACAACACAATACGCTTGGGGTTTCTTTGGTTCTCACTAGCTTACTCTTTGATCCTTTTTGATGTGCTGACTTTAATAAACATAGTTAAAAACACTGTTCAAAAACATCATGGAAAAAACTACAAAGGAACAATTATAGCAGTAGAAACTACTCTAATCCCTTACTTACGCAAGCTATTTTTAGTGAAATATGGTTTTTTACACGTTTTATGTGGCAGTGTTTTATAAACAGTGTAAATGACCCCTTTTCCAGATGAGTTCTAATGCAGGAGATGAAGTTGTTTTGAAAGGAATCCTATTTGCTAGGAATTATTGAGCAAAAAAAAAATTGCAAGAATATATATTGTCGGCATTTTTCCTGCCTTGTAGGGGAAAATAAAAGTGCATGACCTTGTGTATTGCTTTCATTTCTTTACAGCTGAAATGAAGAAGAAAGCTTGCTATCCAACTTTTTTTTTTTAATTATCAGTTTTCCCTCTAGACTTTACTGGTTTAATCATGGAAACTTAAAGGCATTCTGGTTACATTTTTCTTCTTAATTTCTTTCAAAACTAAAAAGTATTAGCTTCTGAAAAACAAAGGGGCTAATTAGTTGAATGATTTCACTTCTAACAAAATAAATTGTAAGTGTTGAACACTCACATTGCAGTTGGATCAAACTAAAACACCTCTATTTCTATATATCCTGCTGCGCTGTTGTACAACCCCAAACCTTTAGTGTGTCAAGGGACTTCATTTTTTGGACATTTTTCAGGTTTTAGTACAACAGTTACTTATAACAACATAATTTTTTTTTTTTTTAGAATACTTATGTTCCCCTCTGTACTCATGGTTAAATACTCAGTATTTTGGTTTTAGTAAAGTAATACTGTTGTAGACTTTGTTGCAGTGTACTGGCACAAAAAGAAAAAATAATAAAACAAAATCCCTTTTCAAAAGGAAAAAAAAAAAGAAATTACTTCAAAAGAGGTTACCATCATAGTTTTCCTGATGCCCTTAAGGGTAGGACTTCATTGTATTGATGTTCAATAAAACAATTATCTCTAGTAATTTTATTTTTTGTGGGTTGGAGTTACAAGTTAAAACTTGTACCCATTTTTTAAATACCAAACACTTAGCTTGACAGCTTATTTGTACTGCTGATGAAAACCCCAACTGCAAGAACTGTTGTTCGACCTGGTTCAGTGATTTTTGTCCTCTGAAGTACGTGGAATCTTGGAAATGCTTAGAGCTCGAGCCTCATGTACCCAGTAGATGTGAGATCGCTTGGTGCCGTGCTTGAGGTGTGTGACTCACTCCTTAACTGTCACAGGGCATTAGAATTGAAATAGGTTTTAGCAAGAAACACTAGAAAACAGAATGTAATTCTAAACATATGGCTTTCAGTTAGTTTAGGTTTGTAGTTGAAATTAGCACTACCTACCTGCCAAAAGAGCAGATAAATTAAGAGAAGTTGAGGACCATTCTTTCCCCAAAGTGAAAGACAGCAAGAAGTCTGTAGCCTCTCAGTGGAGCCTTATTTTACTCCAGCTGGGCATGGGAGGGAGGTCGTGCTGCTCAGTGTCTGAACTGAGAGAGCTACAGACATAAAATATTCCAAAGATCATACACAGAATTCCCCAGCCCTTTCTCCCATATGTAGAGATGATTACTTTAGCATACAAATAAGGGGAAAAAATAAACACTAGTTGAGCCTATGATAATTGCAAGTATTTTTACTAAACCTGAAAATAATTACATACTTGAGATACTTTACAGAACTTCTAGAAATTGAATGCAGATATGAATTGGTATAGCACAAAGACCAAACTTCATTTTGGAGTTAACTAACTCCCTCGAGAAAACTCTGCTAAGGCGTTGTCATAGCCTTTGGATGCTGCAGATATGCAAGTTAGCCCTTGGGGAAATAAAACTTTAAATTAGATATGACTACCTAAAATAATATGCAGCAGTAACAAGCCATTTACAACACCCAGAAGGCGTTTGTTACTTTTAGCAAGAAATATAAACTCTTTCCAACACTTGAACAATAGGAAATTAATTCTCTGTCAGTAAAAGCCAGAGGACAAGCTAAATATTTAAATGGCCACTGAGGACTGAGGTGGAAGTGCAGCTTGTAGACAGCTATACAAATCACTAACAAACCTTAATGAATATTGGGTGTGGGCATCAGGGTCCTGTCAGATTTGACACAGTGTCCCAAGTAGCTTAAACCCAACACTCAAGGAAAGGTGGAGACCTCATCAGGTCTCTAACATCTGGGATTTTATTTGTCATTTTGGCATATCCTGCAAGCGCAAAAGAAAGAGTAAAAGGGGATTATCCTGACAATGAAATGAGTTACTGAATCTTGTGATAATGAAAAGCAGAAGAATTCTAATTCCTTTCTATAGTCCCTGAGGTGGAGGTGCGTTTATAGTTCTGCAGGAGTATAATGTAGGAGGGAAGAACAGATGGCCTAAAATCCATGAAACAAGACACCATCTAATCCCAGAATTGAGTACCACTATTAATCCTGGTCAGATTCCCTACTGATACTTTGTAATAGGGTTCAGAATTGCTACTGATGAACTAGCACGTTAACTTCAGAGAGTAAAGAAATGAATAAGGAGTTCTTTGTAGTTGTTTATTCAAGATAGTGTGCAGTAATTTTGTAGAACTGCATTTGCTATCTGAGTATTGCAGCTTTAAAAATATTTCAGATGAATTTTGATTCAGAACAAATATGTTTGGGTTTTTAATCTCTTCAGCTTTTATTGTGAAATTAATTACTTTTTTTTGAGACTGGAATTTCTTTTGATAGTGGCATCCCAGTGCTGTACGTGGCAATAGTAGGTGATACAGTATTTACATGGAAGTCAACTTAATAGACTGTTTAAATTAATGAAAAAATAGATATAACAGTGAAAGCTGGATGTTTTCTTTATACATTTTATGCTTTCTGAGGTGTTTTTCATTCAGTCTTCATTTTTCAGTGTGAGGTGTAGAGCACAGAGGTTAGACATTATTTCCAGTCTTAGGGACCAGTTCCTTGAGCTGTTTAAATTATTGATATACAGACATGTTTCTTCTTTTTCCATGTCAAGAATATTTTTATGGGATGGAATCACCAGTTTACTGCCCAGACAAAAGGTGCAATTTCATAGGAAATTGAAGTTATTGTAGCCATGCATTTCCACGTGCTGCCTTGTGCTAGCTCAGTTACTCAGGTAGCTGATCATTGAGTTGAGTCAGGGCACTCATTTCTCTGAAAACTAACCCAATAATAAAGAAAAGTTTTTAACAAGATTGACTCCATCAGCTGGCTCACTGGACAGGTACGTTTTAATGACCATGCTGGCACAAATGAAAATACAGAGAAATATACAAAGTAGAAAGGGTTGAAGGGAGAAGACTGGAATAAGCCTGGACCTGGACTGTCCTTGATCCTCAGGAGCCACATCCCAAGAGTGGAGGGAAACCTGTTTGGTTTGTGTGGCCTGGGTGTATTTTGTCAAGCCTTGGACTTCCACAAGTGTAACTGACTGGGTTATAGAGGCCCACATAGAGCTCAGCTGCTGCCAGGCACTATCTTCAGGATGGTTTATTTGTAAAGAAAAGTTACCCTCTAGTTCATGGATGATTTGTTTTACTAAAGCAGTTACAATTCACTGAATCAAGTGTAGAGCCAGAGGAAGGAGACATCAAAGCTGTAACGCTAAATCAACTTTGTGGTGATTATATAGGGATACATTTTGAGTGGCATCTGCTATTTTGTAATTCTTTGTTTGCGGGGGGTGGGGGGGGGGCAACCATTCAGTGTCTGATTTTTCAGTTGTGCTAAGTATCTACAACTTTAAGATCAGTGACATTGTAGGTACCTGAAAATAGGCCAAAGTTATCTCCTGAAAATAGGCCAAAGTTTTCAACCAGCCACCTAAAATTAAAATGTGAAAATGCATAGATCTTTTTCTAAATCGACGAACATCTCCATGTCCATCTGTGGAGCTGGAGTAAGAATGTTTAGCTGCTTTTCTGAAACCTGGTGATATCAAAAAATAAAATGTTTATGATAAAAGAACCAAGTGCTACTCATATCAATATAGCACTCTCTTTTGAAAGCTAGAATCACAGATGCAAAATGAACACTATTTTTGTTGGTTTATATCGTGCATTTTTCTCCACCTAATTGGAATAACATAAGGCAATATGGAGTTTTACGTGTATATTCTAAATTATTGTACTCCAAAGACAGCCTTGACTAAAAATTAAAATCCCTTTGGATCTAAACTTTAATATACCCTCTGTGATCAGGCATCACAAAATCCAAAATTACCAAATCACCAAATGAATTGAGATTTTTCAGTTATTTAGTATGCAGTAGTGTAATTAACATGATGTACCTGCCCAGTTACTCTTTAAGGGAGATGAGCTCATTTCAAATAGATAACCATCTTTGCCTTCTCTTCTGATTCATCACTGACCTGAACTCCATTTGAACCTTGTTAGACACAAAACAAGCAGGATTCCTGGCCTGAGCTATAAAATATAATTAAGCCCTTTTGAAATGATGTGTAAAAGAACATAGCTTTACCCCTACTATAACTACTACCACCACCACAACCAATAAAGTTAAATCAACCACTGCCTGTAATGGATTAAAATAATAAATGTTCCTGGATTTTAGTGTTTGAAGTACTTGAAGAAAACAGGCTCCCAGCAGCCAGTACCGCTGAATGCATGGGGACATTTATTAGTGATGAATTCAAGAGTTTGGCCTGTTTAAGATCATTACTTTCTGTTTACCGTGTGTTACACATCTCATGTTTTTACAGAGCCCATATGTGTCCCAATGTAATGCTGAAAAGCTCTCTTTCACTAAAGAATAGCTAATTGGTAACATGTAGGTATTGTTCTCATGGGGAGAATGAACTATCATAAGATTCAGCTCGATGCTAATGAGAAATCCAGTGTGGTCAGTGGATTGTTAACTAAATCTCTCCTGGAAAATTGTTCTTAAAGTTGTTCTTTACTATGCCTCATCATCTGTTTGCTACCGCTGTTTCCAGACTTGAGTAAATTGGCTGGCTCTTAAATTAACTGCAGTGTTACCCTGTAATTATTTTCACAGCTTTGTTACCCTTTCTTCTCAGAAGATGTTTTGTCAAGGATACTTGTCAACAGAGCATTGTAACTGTGGTATGGCTACTCAGTTTGTGATGTATCTACAGTTTTTTTAAGAGGAAAGAATTGTGTAGATAGTTGTACCAATATATTAGATATGATGGCATATTTACATTTTAATAGCTGTCTTAATGTCATTGACAATCTGAAAGTAGCTACTGAAGTTACAAAGTGAAGATTGAATGTTCAGAACCAAATATCACAGATTATCACTTCAGTAGAAGGTAGTAAGGAAAACCACTTGCTAATTGATCTTCAGCAGGAAGATTGTGTCTCTGCCACCCAGGCAGAGGACCCATGGGAGAGCCTGGACTTCTTCCTTCAGAGGGCACCACGATCCCTTGGGTGGGAATACATTTGACAGGCTGCTGCTGGCAGTGAGACCACGTCACTCACATGCCTCTGAACCAGCATGGCTGGAACTGTGTGCTCTGGGACACTCTTTTGCTTCTGAGCTTCTCCAAACTCAGAAAAGCAATTTTTTTCATAGTGCTATTGTTTGTAGCAAAGCTGCTGGCTTTTCAAAAGAGAGCTAAGTGTCAGTTCAGTGCCATTTGCTACCTTTGTTAAAATAAATGTGTTTTCATTTTCTTAATTCTCTCGTCCCCTATTGAAGTTGCCAATTAAAATCATGGTCTGTGTTGCATTAGGTGACATGCAGTGAACCAAACAGCATTTGCAGCTATGGAAGAGCAAATGCACAGGGAATAACAGAAGAAAGAATGCTACTTCTATATTTCTACTCATTTCATTTGGAGTTGATTCAAATATCAGCACTGAAATGTTTCTGAAAACAGAAAGTCCATAGTTTGTGTCAAAACATTGTCTTTCCCTCTGATAACCAGGAAAAACAGAGCTCTTTCTTAATACCTGTATTGCTTAAACCGTAAGTGATGATCACCATAGAGCAAGGACTATTTTTATATATTTTCTGCATCGATTAAAATCTATTAGAAGCTCTTTCTTTTTCTATTCACGCAAATGGATTTATGCACACACAGCAGTTTAACAAGGATGAAGCCTCCTATTATTGACAAATGCTAATGCAACTCTACTATAATTATATATAAACCCTAATCTATGTGTAAAACTGTATAAGGGTACTCAGATTCAGTGAGATGTCTTTGTAAATCTTAGCATAAATCAAATATGTACTGACTAAAAAAAGATGTTAGAATATCAAAGTAAATGCCTTTAGAGAATTTTTTTTTTCAGTGTTCTGTTGTAATGATCTCCACCTTTAATTTTGGAGCAAGATAATTTCTTGAATGTGACAAGCTAGCTATTTTTAAACCCTCCTACGTTATTTCCAACCATATAAAAATACCTGAATATTCCTTTTGAGCATATGTCATCATAAAGATAATCCTTCCAATAGCACACAGAAGCCTGGTCTAAGTTCTCTTTTGCTCCATTACTGTAGATGTGTTTTGTGGTGCTATTGTGTTTCTGGCTGGAGTCTGACAGGGGAGGGCTGGCAGCATTTTTTAAACACTGTCCAAAGCAAGTGCTTCATATTTATTAGTCTCTTGGAGAAGTATTTTAAAAGTCATGAAACTATTTGTTCCTAAAAGTAAATTATTGCACGTACTGAAAAGTGCATTGGTGTTCATGAGCCATAATCCAAACAGCACAAGTTCTATATGTCACAGCAATCATTTATGAACATATATTGCTTCTTTGTGCTGACATCTCAAGTTCACTTCAAATGGAGACTTTGATTTAATCTATTTAAACTGAAGGTAGACTTCTACAATAGAGATTTGTGAGAGATGCATTGAAGGACTAACTGAAAATAATGTGTGGGAAGGCAAAAACAAGGGAAAATTATTTTGAATCTTTACTTTTCTGAGGTGATTGCTTTCATCAGGGAAAGCACTTCACTGACTGAACATATACTTTTAGGATTTCCACAGCAATAGTACCCTATTGAAACTTCTCTCAGACATAGAGATCTCTTTATTTACTATTGCCTTTTAAGAGTTGTGCATACTTGTTCTTCATTTGTTTTCTTTAGGCTTCCTCAAAACATCACTTCATGCAAGTTTGTGTAAATGCTCTCTGCATTGCGTTTTTTTAACAGTGAATAGTGGTTTTTTTATACTGAATCACTTTGTCCCTGAAAGGACATGTAGATACAACTGCTAGAAGGGACGAGGGTGTGATTCTTGTCTGCACAAGAGCAATCTGGGTCACAGCAAGAAAAATAAAAATCTCTTACTGAGTTCATGAGCTTTTCCTGGTATTTGTAGGACACAATCCATGGATATGTCTTGTAATATTTCATGTACTCAAAACAAACCAACACTTCCTTATTCTTAATTGTTTCTTCATTTCTCCTTGTTTGCTTAGTATTTGCGAAAGGCACAGCTGATTTTGAACCAGCAGTCTTATGTGCTGAATGCTCAGTTCTGCTTCTAAGCTGCTGGACATTGCGTTTTCTTTGTACTTTGTGGAGCTGAGATGACAACACAAAGAGTCTGCAAAGCATAATCCTTCCAAGTGTAATCCCAGTGAAAGAAAACATAAATAAAACCACTTGTATTCTGGCATTCCTTTTCCCCTTTTGTTATTTCTGCAACTTGGCACATATTCCAATAAAACTATAGGAAGAACATTTCTCTATATTGAAGAATTGTGCAATAGTTACCAAGAATTCATTCTCTTTAAAATCAAAATTCCATACAGAATATGAAAAAAGAAAAGAATTTCCAAATATTGTAGTGCCTCTTAAAATAACTAACCATAGCAGGGTGTCGGTGTGTGTTGATACTAATTTTCTTGATTATCACTGAAATTCAGTGTCAAAAACCACCTTGAACAGCTCTGTCCCATAAGCCTGTTACCCATGAGAGCAGATGCAGGATTTCAGAAGCCAGCCTAAAGAAAAAAACCCAAAGCTAGGACTCCTCTCCCAGTCCTGTTGATTGGCATGAGACAATGGTCTGTTTGAGCCCTTGATCATTCTTACTAAACTCCAGCTGCTCAAGGGAGAGATGGTTTAGGTTTGTGGTTCCTACTCAGGTTGGACACAATTCAGCACTATTACTACAGGCACTGTTGGACCATCTTCCTAATGTTTGCTGGTTTTTAAAAAAATACACAATGTATTTCCTTCCATTACAAAAAATACTACTTAGTATTATGAAACGATAAGCCCCAGGATGCAGACATCTTCCCTGGATACTAGGAGAGATTCATAGGAGAAGTTTCACTGTATGGATTCAAAACAGTGAGTTGTGTTTTGGGGAGATTTTTCTACCAGCAGAGTTATAAAAATATAAAATGAAACTTGAAACACCTGTGTGTAAGCCTTAGGTGGTTTTTTTTTAACTTTTGCCTTTTTAAAATGTCTAGTTTCATTAGAAAAATAAACTGTGTGCATTATAAACTAGGGTGACATCCAACATTCAGGGTGTTGAGTCCAAGTATTAGCACCAAAGGAGATAAAAGTTAAGCCAACCTCAGATGTAGTATTTTCCATATAAATATACAAAAGAAATAGAGATATTAGGTATGGTTTATTTTATTAAACAGTGATTTGCAGTAAGTTAAATTCACAAGAGCTGGGATATTTCTGGATGATGTTTCTATCCTCAAAATCTTTGTGTCTTTAATGAGAGTATGTGATTTCTGTCATAAATGTAATCTGCCATTATCATTTTTGGGTTTTATGAAACTGTGTAAAGTTCAAAAGGTTAGGATATGAAAACTTTAAACTCTTTTCTCAGGAAATGTGCATTATATATTTTGAGATAAGCATTTGTTTTGAATTATTTGAATTCAAACAGTACCCTTCTTCTCCTGCTAAGTACTCCTAAGTCTAGCAAGGTGCTATGTTATAGTAATTAACCTGGACAAAAGAAGAGAGAACTGTTCAAAATTGCTATTTCCTATCATTTTGAAATATAATCAAGTGAAGCAGATGTTCTTGTTCTTAATAGACTTTTTTTAAAAAAAATCCTAGTTTAATGAAAAATGTCTCTTCTCATAAACCTTAAAATACTCAGAATGCGAAAAGTCATGTTTTGGCAAATGGTTCTTTGTAAGGAATGTGGATGAGACATACCTGCTCTTTAACTGCAACATGGTATAAAGCCTGGTTGATAGTGTGGGAAGAACAAGCTAAGTAAAAAAACAAGGAATTTTTTAAAAAATTACAGATCTTGTTGCCCAGCTGTGGTGCCCTTGCTTGGAGAGGAGAGTGATTGTCCACACAAGTATTTCCATGAAAGTCAGTGGGACTACTTGTGTGAGTAACGGCTTGCGGGCAGGGATCCCCAGGCTCATGGTAAAGTAAATTTAGGAAATAAGCACAAAAATGTTGGGAGAATAGCTGCCAGTGGGATTAAATTTCTCTCTCTCCTTTTAGGAATCCATGGATCATCTTTAGTCCTTGACATAAAAGATTTCTTACTTAAAACAAGTCTCAAAGAAAGAGCCAAATCTCTGATAGGCCCTTTTTGCTGCTCTGTTAACGTGGAAGCCAAGTGGTGTAAGCACAGTGGTGATCCTGGCCCAGAGCAATCTATCCCAAAAATCTACATTGATTTGAGAGGAGGACTGCTGCAGGTCTGTATAAGATGCTTATGGTTGTGCTGTTGAGCTGGACTGGCTTTGGATGATTGAATTTTCATAAATAAACTGCATGAAAGCCTTTGCATCCTACAGCCAGTTGCTAGGTTGGGGATTTTTGCATGTTTGATTTGGGTGGTTTTTATTTTACCTTATAAAATAAGTATCTACTCTTTCATGTAAACTGTTGATTGAAAAATTATGTACAGTGTTTTGGGTTTGATTTTTTTTTTTTTTTAAATACAGCTCAAGCCCTGTATTTTAGCTGTATGTGTGTGTTCCTTAAAACTACTGGATCAAATTACTAACACTTAATATCTGGGGTCCTGTTCTGATGGATGTGTGTTTGTCTGTTCATGATCTGTATGTCTGTAATGCCTAGGGATAGCCTTAAGAAGTACATATCCTTTCTTTTTAAACTTACACTAATTTCTCAAGGGAGTAATTGCAAAATGTTGTTTGTAGCAATTAATACTCAGTTTTCCATGCTATCCTTTCCTTTTTGGAAGTGCCCATGACTTGAAATCAGTCCAGGAAGCATGGGAGTTCTTGAAATGAAAAATAGATTCTGTGGGGCTTAAACAAGTGGGCTTTAAGATGTGTCTTGTTTTAATTATTTTACTATAGTATCTATCCACACCAAGTGTTTTAAATAAATACATTAATTGAGTATATAAAACATGAAAAGGAAATTTTGGCATTTAATTATGTCATTAAGTTTTTTTCCCAGAATTGGCACTAGAAGGTCTTAGAACCATAGCACTGAAAATAGGATTAAGCAGATAATACAAATTTAGAAAATATATATATTAATGAATAAAGTCAGTTTGTTTCTTTGCTCTTTTTTTTATTTGTTTTTCACAGATCTTTGGCTGACTACCTCTATGTGTTGGTAATAAAATGCTTATTTTTTTTTCCAAAATTTTGGAAAAAATTTGGGTTTTGACAAGTACCAAAAAAAAATCTATAAATCTCAGAAAGCCATTTACTATTCGAGTGTAATTAGGGACAATAAGCTTTTGCAGAAGATAATTAAGTGTTTGGTCTGGCAGAATAGATTTGAGAATGATGACAAAATCATTATCAGTTCTGTTTCAAATTAACTTATTTATGGCTAATGATTTGACCAGCTCTAAACATGACCTCATCTATCACTGTTAATTTCTATTGCAGCAGAACCTTGATAGGTTATGTTAAATCAGTGCCTCATCTCTGAATATTGTAGTAGGATTTCCATGCCCTGGAGTTCCCAGCTGCCTACAAATGAAATTAATAAAAGTGTGAGGGAGAAAAATGTTCATCCCTCCTCTATCAGTGGGGAACTGGGGTCTCTGAGATTGGCTTAAGGTGACAGAGAACTCCATTAAGGCGACAGAGAGCTCCTTTGAGGCAGTGCTAGAGTAGGTGTGGGACCCCAAGACCAGGTACTCTAGAAACCATAGAGGAGATGCACTAAATTCGGGGCATGACCTGCCTAGCCTGGGGATGTTTAGCTCAGGAGTGGCTGTAGCTGTGTTTCAAGAAGATCTTACTTACTTCTGTGGGCTTACTTGTAGATGCAGGGCAAAAAAAAAACCTGCCTTCTTGGCTGCTATACTACACTCCCGTTAGGCATCTTCTGATGTTTTTTCACATTTGAAAATTAGTATTCCCCCATTGAAAAATTTGCACTACTCTTTATGTGCACACCTGACTTGTTTACTTTACTCACACCCTTACTATGGGCTTTGAAGTTTCTGTCTGGGGATTTTGGTTTCCCACGCTGGTTCCAAGTCTAATTTCTGTATTAATTGCTAGTTGCTTCCTTGTCTGCCATGTTGCTTCAAGGCCTGCTTCTACACATGAAGTCTAAAGAACTTGTCCCCATTAATACTATTCTCTCAAACAGGAGCTTGATTTGAAAAAAGCAGCAACCCGTGTCAAAGCTGGGAGAAAGGAATGCCTTCTTGTCTTTTATTTTGCTGCAAAGTGTGTGAATCTTCTGGACTTTGCATGCCAAATTTTATTAGATTTTTTTCTATATTTCTGTTTTAAACTTCAGAAAACTTTGAACTTTTTAACCTCACTTGGAGGACTTACAGAACACTTAATTCATATGCTTCAGTTTTGTGCTTAAGATGACCTTTCATATGTCTTCTGTGTCACGTTCTTTGCTGTGTCACTTAGTTTTAAATGTATTCCAGAATTCCAGTTTTGGAGCAACAAGCTTTTTGAAGAGTTTAAACTTTGTATCTTTAAGGGATTTTTGTCACAGTTCTTGAATATAACTTTCAAGATCTGTGGTCTTCCAGGCAGTATCACTATGAATTGCTAAATGGTAGGAATTAATTAAAGAACAAATTTGACAAATGGTTTTGTAAAGATATTTTGTTGCTTCTGTTCTTTATTTTAGCATTAAGAATGCTTGCAAGCAATTAAGGTGTAAGTAGAGCAGACTTGAAGCTGTATAAAGTTCCTGTTGTTTTGGGGAGGTGTTTTTTCCTTCAAAAATGGCTGAATGTTTGTATGTATTTTTTTCATATTTTCTCTCCTTTTTTTTTCTTTTTTTTTTCTTTTTTTTTTTTTTTAAGGTTTTCTGGGGTCAAGAGCATTTGAACTGTTTAGTTCTTCTCCAGGAGCTTCTGTGGCAGTACCTGACTGAAAAGGGCAGTGTGGAGACATTGATACCTGAACGTACATACCCCACTTGTTTTTCTGCAGAAAGGAATCAGGCCTCAAAAACTGAGCATACCTCAGATGATCTGAGAACAGGCCTGTTCCAGTATATACAAGATGCAGGTAAGAAGGATATAATTTTGGCTGTTTTTTTTACTTTGTTTCATTCTAGATTATAAAGTAAAAACAGTAGTAACCTATTAGACATTATTTGCCTCTTACAATGAATAACTTTATATTTTTTTTGAAAAGCAGTTGAAAAGACATATGCTAGAATTAAAAAAATACTTTAAAAGACTTTTTTGATTTCTTTCCATTAAGCTGTAACGTTTTAAAAGTCAGGGAAATTGCTTTTTTATTTTCTCTCCTTTTGATCCCAAGGGATTTCTTTTTAATCACTTTGGTTTCATAAACCAGCATGTTTCTTTCTAGAAATTGTATAACAGATTATAGCTTTCTTTCATTTGACAGAAGGGCAAAAGCTGCCCAGTGCCTACGAAGTTGTGTTTTACAATGAAACTGAGGATAGTCCCGGAATGATGCTATGGAGATATCCAGAACCCAGAGTTCTCACTCTTGTAAGAATTAACCCTGTTCCTTTTAATACCACTGAAGACCCAGATATTAGCACTGCTGACCTTGGAGATGTTCTTCAGGTGGGTAATGAGTTTTCTACTTTCAGTAACAAATGAAAATGTTACTGCTGTAAAGTGAAAGTTTTCAAACTCAGATTTATTAAAAACGAGCACAAAACAAATGTCAGGAGCTCTATAAAACCAATATGAGGTGCACTGCACAGCTTGAGCATATCTTTAGTTTCAAAATTACTTGTATAAACCTTTTACCCACTTACCTCTAAAGCTTTTATGTTGCATAATAAGCTATAGCCAAGTTTACCAGTTTTTGTTTGTGAGCATACAGTTTTTATTCTTTCTTTTTATGGTTTCACCCATCAGTCTTTGCTTAAATACTTCATTTGGTTTGAAACTGCAACATGTGAGGAAAGACCTGGTCTGAAATTTCCAAGATCTAGTGGAATCATTGAAATAAAATCTCCAATCTGGCTGTTCTCTCCTGTTTCTGTGATGGCAGATGGCTGTGCTGCTTCTAGTAAGATCCGCAGGGCAGAGGGAAAGGGTTTGTTTTCTCTCATTTCACCTTGAGAGGGTTGAAGTGGATGGTGCAGTTTGACTGTATGAGATCATGGAACTTCTCTTTGAAGGAAGGCTGAGTGCTGCAGTCTCCATGCCCCAAAAGAGACCATACCTCAAAATTACACTGATCCTTAATGTGCTGGAATTTTTGCTTTCTAATGTATGCAATTGGGTCATTACATTTTCTCCTGTCTAGGGTAATTCTTTTTAAATTCACTTACTCCTTGAATACATATTTTGATTTGAGCTCAATTTTAATTCTGGTAATCTCTGTATCCCTTCTGTATTACAAATTGGACCTGTCATTATTTTTTTTTTATTTCAATCTGTTTGTTATCAGAATAGTGTTGTGAGTCAAGGGAAATAAATATTTTTCAGTTCTTCCTATTTGTTCAAAACTGTTGAATTATATTTCATTATTGCTGTGATGTTAAAAATTGCTCTTAAAATTGAATTATTCACCAATATGCTTTGAGTTATGAATAAGTAGGATAATCTTCCTCAGATAAATGGTATAATGTTATTACCGTGCACATACTGTTGGTGAGATCATGTAAGTGTCCTGCCAATTTCTTTGCCCTCTAGACAGCCAAATGTCAGCTCCTTTCAGTTACATGAAAATTAAAATTAAATGGAAAAAAATCAGCTTCACTTGGCATGAGGTTTGAATCAGAGATCAAAATTGTGTTATTGCAGGCTGTCTTGATGACCCTATTAGGTTGCTATGAAAGCCGGCATTTTGCCTTCTTTCAGGCTGGTATTTTTGGAGCACAGCACACCAAGGTTTTGGTTTAATTACATTACACTCCCATTATAGATAACAGACATCATGAAACATTATGTATGTGCTTGTGGAATAATATGACCCTGTGCAAGGGGAATATCCGTTCTTCTTCAAGTGGGCATGCACAGCTGGACTTTTAGTAGCACACAGATTCTGCTTTGTGCTTCCATACGATGGTCTAGAGAACAAAAGGTCCAATTCACTGTGACTGCCTCAGAGAGTGAGAAGCACTCAGCTACCAGTTATCAGATTCTGTCAGCTTCTGCTGGTGTTCATGTAATTCTTCAGATTTTTACCACAAGAGAAAATATAAAGATATCATCCAAATTAGAGGGCATCTAGCCAAAAATTCTGCTTTGGGCACATGATGTGCAGAAATGCCTACAAAGAAGATCCACGCTTTGGTTGTGGCCATTAATTATGGCAGTAATTGTTGCCTGGCTCAAGGTGGTGATTCATTACATTTTCCAGAAACGGCCATACACCTCATAAACAGCCATTTTAAACATGGACAGTGTGTGTTTTTTTATTAATCTAACAGAGGTATGTGAGTGGAATAAGTAATATAGTCAATTTTTATTTTCTTTAGGTAAATTGCATTTACCAAATACTCATGTCAAATTTCTGATTCTAATTTAAGTTAATCATGAGGCCTTTCATCAGCTCCACTTCTTCCCTGTATGGATTCATGTTAATTAATATACTGTGGATGTAGTGCATATGGAAAATTCATTAAATATAAAGAGAAAAAAGAAAAAGCAACATTTATTTTACTCAGTTCTTCAAATGAAACATTAGAGAAATATCTGCAAGCCAAAGATTCCAGCTTCTTTGAAAAAAAGGATCTAAATTTAAAGACAACAGTGATACCAAGCTATATTAAAATATACTTTAAAATCTTTCCCAGGATTGTGTATATGTTCAAATGCAAGGAGGACCCATAATGTCCCCAGTTGTGTTACCAGTCTCCCTTAATCCTCTACTCCACAAAGATACAGTCAAAGGTGCCCTTCTGTAGTTTGTCTTGAATTCAAAGTTTTCCAGTTGCGTGTTCTTTCTTTCTGAGTAAGTTGCTATGACATTTCATCTAGCTTTCAGTCTTTGTTAAACTTTTAGCATAACATTTTAATCATGGGTAGGTTTTAGAACTCTCTCTTTTTTATAGCTATTATTCAAATTCCTGGAACTTCCAAAAGCTTCACCATAAAGAGAATTTTTCTAAATATTGAAGGTACGTGTTATCTGGTACAATCAAAGGACAGAAAATAGCTTCAGATTGTAAGAGCTGATACGAACTGTATTGTTTCTGCTGAACCTTACCTTGCTGTTATTTCTAAATTGCCTCAAGAGCTGTTTTCTTGTGCTCTACCTTGTATTGTTGGAAAGGTAAGCAGTTTCACTGGTCAAGTTTCTAATACTTTGTTTTTACAAAACAAATACTTTGGTCAAGTTTCTAGTACTTCCGTTTTCTGTCCAAATATTGTTGCTTTTATTTGTGGAAGGAACATGATGTCTCTGCCATGGCATGCCATGTGGCACTTCTTTAGCAATTTGAAATAGAACTTGGATCTAATTGTTTGAAGTGAGAATCCTAGATCCAATTGCAAGAAATTGCATCAGAATTACATTTCTTTGCAGAGGTTGAAAATATCTGAATTTGTTGTTCTTCCTGTTTAACACACATGGCAAACACTTTCTATTTAATCTTTAAGCCCTTATTGTCCCATTTTCCTATGTTGCAAATGTCCTTTGGTTCTGTGTGATTTACCATTCTTTCAGATAACTAGTGTTTGAGGAAACACCTTTCAAAGGTGTTTCAAAGGTGTAGAATGGTATTGGCGTGAGAATCATATGTCCACCTCAGGACTAGAGGGAAATCCAAACTTGGAAAATTTTCACAAAATTTATTCAAAACGTAAAAACCAAGATGAAGTAGCAAGTCTGTTATTTTTAAAATACTGAAAATTGATATATTGATAAGTCAAAAAAGGGGATGCTCTCTGAGACTTTTTCCATTATAACAGATGAAACTTAAATCATTCAAGTTGATTGCTAGTAAGAGGAAGTCTTATTGTTAAAGATATGTGGATGAGCAACTTCAAAATCCTATTTTATTCTGTGTGTAAAGAAAGACATGTATGTCTTTTGTTTATGTACGCAAAACTAGAGAAAAAAAAACTTACTCATCTTGCTCCAGAAATTTAGTTACTGCTACATTTACGTCACTCTTATGTGCAGATAATTTCTGTAATAAAAACTGTCCAGGTGTTTATAAATTTGTCTCAGTGAGTATTCACATGTGAAGACTTAAGGCATGTCTCAGTTTCCCAGTTAAACATTAAACTGTAATCTATAAGGCAACCAGCTCATCATTACTGGGCAAAGACCTTCTGTTTGCTCTATGATGGTCTTGTGGCATGGCAGTTAAAGTTGCAATCTGTGGGCAATGATGATTCTCATTCCTATGAAATCTGACCATGAAATGTCTTTCTCCAAGAACTTTGCAGCATGGTAATAGCCTTCAAGCAGATTTTGGTTTAGAATGTATTTTGAAATGTCTCCTGCAGAGACATCAGAATTGTAGAAGATACGTGAGCATCTTTAGGAACAAAAATGAGCTGGACAGTCTAAATTTCAGAGTAAGGGCTTCATAGTGTCTCTCTTCATCTCCTAAATAATGTGGACATTGGCTTGGTCTGGCTACTAAGACAGTTGAAAGAGAATTTGTGGCAATTTCGTCCATCCTGATTGTTCTGATTGCCTTGAAAGTATGGCATTAGGATGAAAGGAGTAAGAGCAATTTCTGATTTCAGACAATAGTTTATTATTATGCAGATAATTCCACTGTCCCAGAACATAAAGAATAATTGAAGAATATATTCTACATTATCACAAAGGGCTGTATTTCAGAACTGTTGTGTGACACTAAATTCAAATGTGCTTGTACAGTTCCTTGGATCTGTCAGGTCCATATGTGGAAAAGACAAGTCATCTTCATTTCTTTGATATTTTTAAAATTCAAAAGAGGGAAAGCAGGAAAAAAAGCAGGGAAAAAAATCTGTTACTGATTCAGTAGTGACTTTCACATTGTGCAGATACAATATAAAGCTAGCTACATTTAGATATTTAACCTCAAAGAAAGTTCTGTTGAATATTTGTGCTGCAGGGCTTAGAACTGTACTTGCACTGTGTGTCTAGTTTCCCCAAAGTCTTTATGTGTCTTCCTGCAGTCTTAAGAATCTCACATTTATGTTTATCTTTGTCTGTGATGTTGTTATACTTTCCTGATGTTATACTTTTCATATCATTTATCTTTACCAAGATCAAGGTTGACAGGTTTGGGTTGGCAGGGGAGACAGCAACGATTGGGAGGGGCTCACCAAGGTAGGAAAACAGTTCATATGCCAACAGGGAAATATTCTGCTTCTCTGTGCAGGCAGGTGAACAGAACACACGAATTATCTCCTGTACTGCTGGAGGCCTGTTTTATCTAGTGAACCTTTTACAGAGATTCTCATTTGTTGTCATTCCATTGTAGAGTTATCTTTCCAATGCGGGATGTTGCTGGCACTGCCCCATGTCTCAGACAAAAGCTATGTATTGTCACAAGGGCATTTACCCAAGTGGCATAGATTTAAAAGCAGGAGAAAAACAGATTTATCTAATCAAAGTAATCATACAATGCGTAGTGTTCCAAATTCTGAGTTATCTGATTTATTTAAGATGCATCACTAACACAGACTTAAAATTCTTTCTCTTGGATTGTCATCCAGTGGGAGATGCAAGCTGTTAAACAAAAGAAAGATAAACTATGGCATTTGCTCATTTCTCCATATGACGTTAAAATAAAATATCTGCTGAACTGTAACCCTGACAGGTTTTTGTATTGGAGGATGTTTCCCTTGTGTACCTGCCAGGATTCCTATTGCATGCAAGTGTAGTCAGCATTATAAGAGCTGATGAAAAGATGAATGTGTGCTGAGGTCTCCTTTTCTGGCCTTTTTTCTTTATATAGTGTCCTAAGATACAGAGCACAGTTTAGAAAAGTGGTGATTAAATTAACCAAATCTCAAGGTCTACTTGAAGAATGTTGTAAGGCAGTGAGTATAGTTCTGATGTTGCAAGGGCTTAATTGGGATTTAATAAGGAAAGACTACGTAAATAAAACCACTGTGGTTAAAATTCACACAGAGCATTTCCAAAGGTGATGAAATCTCTTTTAGGAGAACATAAAATATTTCCGACTTCAAAAACTAGGGATTCAAAAAATTGTCTGTTGCATTTCCTTACAGGCATGTGCAGTTGTGTATTTAAAGAAAAGCATTTGCAAACTTGCTCGTCTGGAATCTGATTTTTTCAACACTGTCAGCCAATAAATAGTCATTTTCTAACACCTTGTGGCTGTTTAAACAGTGGCTTAAGGAAGCATGAGCTTAAGAATGACTGACATTAGACCTACTGTTAGTCATTATTCCAGGAAGGATTTGACATGACAGTCAACAGGAAAAGAATTATGATCAATGTCAAAGACATTAATTTTTCCTTTTAACAGAGAATACCTCATTTTTGGCCGACTCTGCTTCCTTTTTACTTTTCATTCCCTGTTGGGGCTACAATATTCAGCTGGGCATTTGAGAGTCTGGGAAAAGTTCTTTCTGGGAAACCACAGATTTTTGATTTATTTCTTATATTCCCAAAGCAACAACTATTTTGGAAATCCAGATGATTTGTGTGTGACAGGTTAGTGATTTAAGTTCATGGTGTTACTAGATAATAAGCTGTAAAGTTCAACCATGCTTCTTCATAAACCTGTTGGTTTGCAAGGTATTGAATCTACTGCCAGTTCAGTACTGTCTTCAAATAATGAGACTTTTCAGATGGATGGACAAATAATTTGTCCTCCTGTTGTGAATTGCTCAGAAGGCGAATTTGGTGTTTTGTCTGCTTTTTAAAGCTTACATTTCTTGTTAATTCTACCTTTGGATGTTATTCAAAATTACTGTAATAGTCATACTACTACTATATAAAGATTCTGTACAGTGTTTTTATTATTTCTCTACTTTGTGAAGAGTTGCAACAAGCTTGAAAAGAAACAATTATTATTGAACATACTTGATCATAAACTAGAAGTGTAATAAATGCCATTTATTCTAATGCAAGCAGCCTCTTTCTCAGCAGTAGATGCAGTGTTTCTGTTTGTGCGTGAGTACAGAAATGGGAGCAGGTCATCACTAAACAACTGGTCTGTGTAAGAGGCCTGTAGGTTGTCTTGGTTTTGCTAGCCACTTACACTTGAGATGATCTGCAGGCGAGCAAATGTTCTGATCTGAGTTTTGCACATGTTTTCTGAAGTTAAGACTCTGGCTATTAATTGTAAGTATTGTCTTCATTTTCTTCCGAGAAAGGAAATAGGGACTAAAGAGGTTGGAGTCTTAAGCAGATGTTGAAACAGAGCCTGTTCTCTTAGGGAATTTCAGCTTTAAATATTATTTGTGAACTTCCTTGCCTGAGAGTAGGATTATCTCAGATTTTACTATTTTGTTACTGGTTTGTGTGTGTATAATCTTAATTATTTTGCTGTGTGATCTTAGTGCTCCCTGCATCAAGATGAGACTGTATCGTTTGTCCTAGAGTTTCTGTGCAGTCTGCAGGGAGTTAAGCGTAACTTGTTGGGAATGTTAATGGAAGTTGTGCATAATTTGCCTGTGCATCACAGTGAAATTTACCCTTAGGGGTTACTGAGCCAGTGAAAATTCTACCGGGTGCCAGAGGACTGACGAAACCATCAGATTATCTTAATGACAGATTTACACTCTCCTCGTGTTCTGTACTCTTCAGATTTTGTGACTCTGATTTATGAAACTTGCAAACCCAAGTCCTTACGGCTGTACATTGACTTTGTGGTGCTTCTCCTAGGAGTCAGGCTTTACTGTGGTGAGAATATGTGGTCAAAATAGCTCATATACTGAAAATTATAAGGTACTTTATGTATTAATAGACTGCTAACCTCAGTGGTCAGAGGTGACTACATTTCAACATCATAGTGCTTGTATTATTAATAAATACTGAAGCCTAGAAAATTAAAAACTTTAAATGAAATGTGGAAGATAGTTTCTGTATCAGAAAGAGATAATAAAGGGTGTTGAAAGAAGTAGGTGAGTCCCTAATGGAAGATCTCCAATCTGTATACTTTTGTTTCTCAGTACTCACAACAATACATTAGGATATAATGAATTAAAGAAATATTGTTACTTTTGCTGTTCAAAAGGCAAGTGATCATCACATAAACTCAGTCTCAAGATGAATGACAATTAGTAGAAAAGTTTGACATTTAGCAGTGCATAATATTCCTGTTTAAAGTTCTGCAGAAATCTCAGTTATAGCCCAACACTATTCTGTGCTTTCTTAAAAAAAGCTGTTAGTGTGTTTAGAGTAATTTTTCTGTAATGAAAAAAGCCAGTATCTGTGACAGATTACATTACTCCACACACCTGCATTTGCTCTGAACCTGCTAGCCTGATAAATTGATAAGCTGGTCATATGTTGTTTTAAAAAGGCAAATAACATAGTTCCTAATAAAAGAATGCTACATATTTCTTCTAAAAGGTTAAAAAGCATTTCTCAGGGCTCTTAAATTACCATATTCTGATACCAGGGGAAAATAAAACCTGGGCTTAGAGTCGTGTTTGTACTTAGAGGGCTTTCCGGACAGGAAGGCAATCTTGATGCAATTCAGTAAGCCACAATACCAGTGGGGCATTACAGGTGAAAAAATTGCAGCTGTACCCCTCACCACAATGTATTACAACTGTACAGTGGAATATTTCCTGTACAGAAATAGGGCTTGGTTAACTTTGTTTCCCAAGAGTAGATCACATTAAAATGTTATAAAATCATGATTTCCTGCATTTGAATACTTGTGGTTTCTCAACTGGTTCCAATATTACAAAAGATTTTTTATAGCTTCTATTAGTTGAAGATGTATAGAAGCTTTTTTCCGAAGTCAGCTAAAACGAAGTTAAGTATTTTTAAAGAACAACTTTTCTCAGAAGACAAGAGTTTTCTTTCACATCTCTTTATTACAACTCTATTTGATGTTTATTTTATAAACTGCAGGACAGATGTAAATTTAAATAAAATGAAATAAATATACTAACACAACTGTTAGTATATATGTTAAATGGAGTTGAAAGAGCCATGGTATATGTCATTACTCAGGTAGCCAAATAGTAGTTATTTTCATTAGTCAGCCAAAGACCTCACTATAGATAAAGGAAAAAATTAAATTAAGGCAGATATTGCATATTAAATTTTAGAGTGAGTATTTGTAATTTAAATGTCCTAGCTTTAGGACCAAAATTATTTTTTAAAAATTATAAGAGAAGTAAAAGAATTCTGGGAAGAAATTATATGACATAATTTTGAAAATCATCTCCAGTTGGAGTGTCTGATTATTTCAGAATGTTGGAAATTGAGACTGTACCATAGTGGAATAAATTTTACTGCCTGAAATATACAGGTATGTAACACTTCAAACTGCTATCAAAGTACAGAAAACTGTAATGAAAATACAAAGGAGACTGAGGTGGGTGGGACAGGAAATACTTTGTACAACTAAATGATTTTAATCCTAGTACTACTGCTAATCCTAAAACTACTTATACAAGGCTATATTTTTACCTCACTGTAAGCCATCACTCTTTTTTTGGTGGTTTGGTTGTTTGGTTTTTTCCTTCATGAAATGGGGATATTGGTGGTCTGTCGCTATGCCAGGAGAGTCTGTCTTCTACATAGATACGATACTATCTTAGTGCTGAGGAAGGTTAAAAAATATTATTTAACAGGCTAGTGACTGACTTCACACTGTCAATCACACAAGATACACAGAAATGTGAATGTTGAAAGATCCTACATTTGCCCGAAATGTAGGTGTTCCACTGGTCAGATTGATTTGTGTATGTTGTGTGAACAGGCATATTACAAAGTTTTATTCTATTTAATATTATTGTTCTTTTGGGCATATTTTCTACATATTATTTTTTTCTGCAGAGTTCTTTTGCTAGTTTTATATAAATAATACTTCAAAATCAAATTTACAAGTAATGTTCCTGGAAGGTATTGCCAAGACTTTTTTCTTATGAAAATCTGGACAAAACTTTTTATTTCCTGCTACTGCAACTTCTGTTCACCTAATGGGAGAATTGTGTTTTTAAGACAGTTGGCCCTGAACCAGTAAAATATCTTAATAAAAAAATAGCTTTATTACAGAGCAATCAGTTTTTTCATGCTCAGGAAGCTGAAGTCAAAATCTCAGTATGGGTTGGTGTCTGACTCAGTGCTAGTTTATGTTTTGTTCTGCCTCATTCACTGAGGTGGCCCTGCCTGGAGAAGATAAAACACACACACACTTCCTGTCTTCTGTGTGCATTTTTTTTGTACAGTAGTTGTTTCTGGACCAAGAATAGCTTAATTTCCAAGAGGAAGCGCCCACGATCTGAGGGACTGAGATTCAAGAAATGAATATATCTTCTGTAAAAGCTTATTTTCTAGCAAATACATCAGTCAAAAGGAAGCATCACTGAAAGAAACATTAGGCACATCCTGTAATCCAGCTGTTAATATCTATCTTTCTTTCCCAGTTGGACAAGATGTATTTTGCAGCCTAAGAAATCTGCATGTATATAGTTTTAATGTTCATTTTTTAATACTGAGTTTTAAAATCATATGCTTCAGTATTTAAGTAATAAAGCATAATACTTTTATACAGCCTTCATTCAACAACCTCAAAGACATAGGCTGATGGCTGTAGCTTCTTCCTCAGACAAAAAAGATGTTTATGGAAAAGATGGGATTGGTTAAGAAGTGGAGATATTTTAATTATTTTTCTCCTAGTCGGAAATTATATCCATGTCTGAGACCTGTTAGCATTCTGACAAAATGTATATTGAATGATCATGTATGTTGGTATGATCATTTATGGTAACATGGCAGGTTGTGGCAGAGAGATCTTGGCTCTCTGCTCAGCTGTAGAAATGTGCCTGTAGACAGATAAGTGGTGTTCACCCTGCACTTTTCAAGTCCAAATTAGCCAAGTAGTCTAAAGCTGGGAGGATAACATCAGCTCACCGGAAAATATAGAAGCATGTTGTGATCTTGAAATTCTTTAAAAAGCACTTATGGATCAACACTTATCTCTCTATCAAGTCTTAATATTACACATAAGCACAAGTGGGAATAAGGAGTATTTGTAAAACACAAGGCTGAAATTAATAACACAGCATTAACAGACTGTGTAGCATTTCTTGACCCCCTAGGTTCCAAGAAGGAATTAAATTATTCTGATAGTGTTAATGTGTGACACAATATATGATGAATAAGAAAAAAAGCAATCACATTGTAGTGCTTTAGCGGGAGTACTTCATGTTGGTTACTAACATACTGTCTTGCTGATAGGTTAACAAGTGTGAAGGAAATTACTTGGAGGATGCAGGGTTTTAGGAGGATTTTGAGGTTTCTCATTGTTTGGAGGGTTTTTTGTTGTTGTTGGTTTTGGGGGGTTTTTTTGAGATGTGTATGTTGGAGGTTTCAGCTCTGCTCACATCAGAGATGTTTTTCATATGTATTAGTGTAATATACATGAAAATTTTCATCTTAAAATAGAGTGAAACGAGATTCAGAGAAAACAGGAATCTCCTATCTTCTAATTAAAAAGTACATTGCCAATACACCATTTTCTTTCATCTTCCAAACACTGCCATGCCATTTTCAGATCTCTGGTGTCTGTAGTTCTCAGCAGTGAAGAGAAAAAGGAGCAGCCTTCAATTTCTCTGCTTAGAGTTTAGGCTGTTTCATACAGCTTTTCATTTCTGCTCCTAATCTCTGTTATTAAACAGAGATGCTGCTGAAAAATAAAGCATTTGACTGTGGTTTTGCTCCCTATTGCCATAATCATCCTTCTAAATAAGTGTGTTTACCACTGTGTGTGGTTTTCTAGCAAAACAGAGCTTGGAGATCCTTGGTTAAATCTGAGCTCATGGTTAAATAATACTTTTATGCACACTTAAGTGACAGGTGAATACAATCATTGGAATTAAAACTGTCTTCGAGAGCTATGGAAGAAGACAAAAAGCTGCAGGGAAGTGTCTGCTGGAGAACCAAGCTAGTTGTTTAGCAAAAAAATTAAATATGCTTTTTTTTGTGTTTGCTTTTATAGAGGCAGCCCCAGTGGTCACGTTTTCTAAGAGGTAACAATTATATGAATTATAGCTTAGGTTTTATTCAAATATTTTAAGGTAAAAGCACCATACTTAATTTGACATGTGGGGAATTTTTTTGTTGCAGCTAGTTCACTTATTCCCACTGCTAATGACTCAGTTCTGGCATTATAACGCTTTTCCAGGCTTTCACAACTATTATTTTTGGCAGCTGATATTGCCCAGAGCTACCATCTTTCCTTAAACTTATCCAGATCAGGCATTAGTAATAAACCCCCTAGAAAAAATAAAGCTAGATATGTAGAAGTCAAAGATTCTAAGTCAACTAAGTCTTTTGCAAGCTTCAAACTAGAAAGCTTACAGTTTGTGTAGTTCCAAAGCATGAGCTGCATTTTGTATGGGCAATCCCATAATGTGTCCCCTTGATTTCTTATCTCTAATGTGCAGGTGACACTTTGAAACATACTCTCTCTTCCTCTGGTACATTTCTTGACATATTACAACATAGTTAGAAGAAATTGTAAACAAAATAAAGAGGAATAATCTTTTCTACTTGCTGACCAGTCTGCATTAACTGTTCAGTGATGTTTTTTCTGGCTACTCATACTGCTGAGTTCAGAAATCATTCCTGTGCCTTTCCAAATTTTTCATAGTTCACATTAGGAGTTGTCATGCAGTACACAGAATCACAGAATGGGTAAGGCTGGAAAGGTCCACAGTGGATCCTCTGGTCCAACCTCCCTATTTGAGAAGGGTCATCCCAGAGCACGTGGCACAGGATTGCATCCAGGTGGTTCTTGAATATCTCCAGAGGGGCTCTGTAATCTCTCTGAGTCACCCACACAATAAAGAAGTTCTTCCTCATACTCAGATGAAACTTCTACTGTGTTAGTTTATATCATAGAGCACAGCCTGAAGGCAAGTTATGAAGTTATTACTTCTTTGTGGCATAATTATTTTCATCATTTTACTTTGCCATCTTTTCCTCAAGAGTACTTTCAATAGATCTACCACCTACTGAGTTTTTTGTTTTGTTTCTTTAACAGGATGTGTGAAATCTGGTTTAGGTTTTTTCAAGTTTTGCTCTGCCCTTATTTTGAATCTTTATTTTCAATCTCTCTATATGATTTTCCTCTATCCTTATTGATAGTTGTATGTTTTTTGTATTGTAGTGCCACTTAAAAAATTATCTTATTGTTCTCTTGAACTTGTTCTTCCAGTTCATTAAGCTTAGTGGGAATAGAATTCATTACCTTGCGTAGCCTCCTTTAAAACACCCATTACTTTCTATTCTAATCCAATTTTTTGAGATTCTCACTAAGGAAAGAGTTTTGTTTCATGATGTAATCTAAGAGAAATAAATATGCTACATATGATAGCTTTGTGAGTCTTTCATTGCACGTTACTCAATAACATTGAAAGGAAAAGGTAATTCAGATTTTGATAGATATTAGGAAGCACAAGACCAAACCAAGTATTCAATTATATTTAATCAGGTTCCTAAAAGAATGTCAAGGTATTTTAGGGACTGAGATTTAAAAGTATGCAGAAATAAATACTGCTGTATGTAAAGTATCTATGCAACCATGAAAAGCTGCAGCCTTTTGTCAGAAATGAAACCGATCCTTTTATAATTATGTCATTCCAAGGCTTCATGCTGTAGGAAATACGCCAAGTATTACAATATTTAACTAAACTCAAATGTTTTATCACCAGCGGAGATTGTGAAGGTTTAAAAAAAGAAGTATGTGAGCGTGAATGGCTCCACAATGTAATGTAAAAGACAGCAGATGATGGAAGATGCTCTGTATGTGTTCTTAGTTAACATAAGGGAGTTCTTTGGATGTATCCCATGTATCCATAATTGGAGGGTAGGAACATTGCTGTGGTAGTGTAGCAGTCTTGAGTGTTTGTCCACAGGCATTAAAAATTCAAATAGTTTACCACTGAGAAGTTTTGAAAAAAAAATCTAAAAGTCTAGTGGCACTGAGAGCAAAAAGAATCACTCTAGTGTGACTTAGAAATATGGCCACAAGTTTAACATGGTATTTCTTATTGCTGCTGTTGTGCACAACACTATTGTACAGTTAGCAACAGAGAACCAAGGAAGATGTTTCTTTGGTGATCAAGCCCAGCCTTCTCCCACTGGGGCAAAGCTTGTTATTTTCTCCATCTAATTAAAAAATCAAGATTTTAAAGGCAGCTCTCATGAGCACCAAGGCTGTCCTTGCATGTCCCCATCTTTGTCTGTACAGTTTCTAGCCTTACACTTTGTTCATAGGAGTACTCAATTTTGACACAAAATTTCTATAAACCTTTCTTCTATTAAATGTTTCTCTCCTGAGGTGTCTAGATGGAATAGTTATGTTGCTGTTGTTTAATTTCATTTAGTCTTCAACTCTCCACAGCAAGAGTTAATACAATTTTAAGATGAAGCATTGGAAACATGACATACTCCAGATGAGTCCCCACTGATGTCTTATACAAATCAATTAATATTTGTCCCTCACTTTTGGAAATATTTCACCTGATGTCTCTCAAGATGATATTTGCTTTTTCCAGGCTTCATCATACTGCCTCACACTTTTCCACCTGACATTTACAGATCTTCACCCTTTCCAATTGAATATGCAGGTTATAAACAAATGTGTTGTTATCTTTACACATATGACATGTGGGTTTTGATGTTAAATCAATCTCTTTTTCTTACACTTTAATCTTCAAAATTAAATCAGCTCTCCTGATTGACACTGCTGTGGTACTCTGTGTTACATACATTTACATATATTACTGGCATCAGAGGTTTACTGACAGTTATCAGATAAATTTTTTTTGTCCTATATCTTGAACTAAAAAAAATTTAGTGACTGTGGTTGCCTTTTTCAGTCTTCACAAATCATTGTGGCTTGACATATGTAGTTAAAATCCACCTTTCAGGCTCTTTGGTTCCACATGTTAATTCCTCCAAAAGTCTTTGGTGATTATTTATGTTCCTTTGGCCTCCCCAGCTTGAACCATTGAGCTCCCTGAATTTTCCTTCTTAACCTTCGTTCCTGTTAATTAATCAGCTTACTGTCATCTCCATCTGCATTTATAATCTTTACTGAATAACAAGGGAGAATGCTTACAAAACTTTTTCTAAATTTACTTGCATCTGTGCCACATTCTTACTTTTTTCCTGGTTATTTATGTATGTATGTCTATACACAGGGATGAATCAGGTAATAACACATACATATGCAGTTTTTTCTTACAACTTGCCTTATGTCAGCTTGACTTTTAGTAATTCTTGAGCATATACGACTGCCATACCTGTGGATTTCTATATCTTAATTCTAAAATCTTCATAGGTGAATGAGTTTGCATTTGCTTTAAATTCATATTCTCATTTCACTTTCCTGCTATTACCAAAAAAAAAAAAAAAAACCAACAAAAAAAAAAAGGCACCTAGGATACAACCCTTTAAGATCTATACTTTTATTAAAATTGGTTTCTAGTGCCTATAGATATGTCTGGAATAACTTTTTCTCCAGTTCAGTGATACATCCTGAAATAATCCAAGTGGATTTACAGACTTAAATTTAGGGATGTAATTAAACAGAAGCCACTATGTATTTATTTGGTTTCATTTTCCTTTAATTGTCTAAATAGTCCTTGAAAGAAAAGATTATATGCTTACAAGTGCTTCATTATTTCACTCAGGATTTTTAGCAATGCATTGGCCCAACACAAAATGTTGTGTTGTCTATTATAATTTTTTCTCTGCATCATTGATTAGTTTAATAAACTTACATTCTGTTATGTAATAAAACTAAAACAATGAGTTAAAAAAAAATAAGATTACTAGAATGTCTTTGATACCATGATGTGTAGACATCTGATGGATTTTTGGCTACATAATACAAATAGTATTTATATTAATTGTCTTTGATATTCATGGTTTCCTGAGGAACAAGCAGCTATTTATACAGAGGAAGAGAAAGTTGGAAGTGTTAGTCTACAATGATGTTCTAAAAACATTTTCTTTTAAGTCAAGACAGCACAAGATCTGAGTAATGGTTACAGTTAAGATTTTCTATATGACCATTTACTTCTATTTAATTTAATTAATTTTACACTTTTAACGTATAGATTGAAATGCATTATATTTGCAATCAAGCATAAAGTAATTGTGCCTTCTCCCTTTTATCACAGATTCCTTGCAGCTTGGAGTACTGGGATGAGCTTCAGAAATCATTTGTTGCATTCCGGGAGTTCAGTCTATCAGAAAGCAAAGTCTGTGAACTGCAGCTGCCCAGCATCAGCCTCGTGAATGATCAGAAGGAGCTCATAGCCTCTGACCTGTGGAGGATTGTCCTCAACAGCAGCCAGAACATGGCTGATGACCAAAGGTAATTTTGAAGGAGGAGGAAAAAAGACATAGAATGCTGCACTCCTGAGAAATCTGTTTCAAGAGACTTAGAAATTAAGATACTTTTTTTATATGCAATAAGAATAGTTTGTCCTGCACAAGCTTCAGACTGTAGCTCATCTTCACACAAAGGCGTGGAGTGTGCACAAAAAGAGCTTTCCTTTAGGTTCATAGGCAGCCTGGCAGCATCATAACCATCCATTTTCTGAATGCAAGGTTTACTGAAAAGTGCAGACAAACAGGTCCTGAGACCTCTTTGCTGCATGAGGCAGTAAAATCAGCTAATTAACAAAAGAAGGCTTAGGCGCAATCCATTCTATAGTATAGTAGTAAACATTCTTCTTCCATGCAATACCTACACATCACCTTGATTCTCTACTCAGTGCAAGTCAGCGACTGGTTTAAAGATATTGAACAAAATGTTACAATTACAATAGTGTTGCATTATTATTCACACAGATTGCTTACTATGCTAACAGGAAAAAAAATTAATCAGTGTTTTTAAACACTGGGGACCCATTTTTCATTATGTTTACACCTAGAAACACTGTTCAATGACAGATATTTACTCTGTTTGCATTCATTCCATTCTGGTTAATATGTAGAGTAAAAGAAATGAGTACAAAACATGTCCAGAAACAGCAGTGGAATTGCTTTCAAAGACCTGCTTAACATTTTATATTTAGAGCAGAAAACCAAAAATTACTCTCTTGGATCATTTGCTGATTTTTGCTGCTTGTTTATGAACTCAGGCTTCTGTGAGTATGTAGCATCCATGTATGTGTTGCATGAAACTACAGAATTCAGAAAAATCAGGGAATATGAGCATGGCTAACAAAATCAATAAAGAAAATTAAACATCTGGTTTCCATTAATAGTATCAGGTTGGAAATGATTTCTTGATGTTAATTGTGAAAGAATGCATTTTCATCATTGAGAAGTTAAGTGTTTTAGACAAGGTTAATTCCTCTGAATGTGGGACCCTGGCAGAATTGCCTTCCTGGTCAGCTTAACACCACAGAAATGTGAACTCGGTGGGAACTGGAAATGATGTAGTGAAATTTAGTAGATTTTTTCATCAAGTCATTTACTACTGTAGTCATGTTTATTGTTTTCTGCTCAAATAGGGTTTATCACTATATGCAATATTTCATTCAGGGAGCTCTGATAAGCTAATGAGCTATAATTGTTCAGAAACAACAGGAATTAAACTGAAGCATTTGCAGTTCACTGCACAAGGATAGCAGGAGAGGAATGAAGGCAGCAAAAAACATTTACCTCACTACTGAAGCATTTGAAGGTAAATAAACAGAAGAGAAAGAGGGAAGTCAAAGGAAAGTTCCTGGAACTGACACCTACCTGTCCAGAGGCTGCAGAGTCACTAATCTGGATACTTTTGTTGGCCTGGGGAATTCATAATAACTTTAAAAAGTGTAGTTTATACCTACATGAACTAACAGTAGACTAGAAATTTAAAGATTTGTATAGGTCAGAGTGAACTCCAGAAGCCAGAAACCTGTGGGATATGCAAGGAAACCCTCTGATTTCAATCAGAGGAGAGAAAAAGTTATACTCCCTGCCTCAGAAGTGTTTTTAATTTGGAGGAATGGGTTTTCTCTCATGAGACCACACCTGGAGTACTGTGTCCAGTTCTTGGGGCCGCAAACTGAAGAAGCATGTGGACCTGCTGGAGTGATTCCAGAGAAGAGCCACAAAGATGATCAGAGGTCTGGAGCATCTCTCCTGTGAAGACAGACTGAGAGACTTGGAATTTTTCAGTCTGAGGAAAAGGCAGCTCCAAGGAGACCTTAGAGCAGCCTTTCAGAACCTAAAGGAAGCTGGAGAGAGACTTTTTACAAGGACATGTAGTGATAAGGGGGGATGGATTTAAGCTGGAAGAGGGCAGGTTTATATTGGATATTAGGAAGAAATTCTTCACTGTGAGAGCAGTGAGGTACTGGAATAGGTTGTCCAGAGAAGCTGTGGATGCCTCATCCCTGGAAGTGTTCAAGGCCAGGCTGGGTGGGACTTCAAGTATCCTGGTCTAGTATAAGTTTTCACTCCCCTTGGCTGGGGTGTTAGAACTATGATCTTTAAGGTTCCTTCCAACCCAACCCAGTCTGTGGTTCTATGATAAAAATTCAAACTGATCTCTCTAACTTCAAACAAAGTGCTACAATGAAAGCTTTTCTCAAGGATGGCTGCAGGAAGGACTGGTGTAAAAGTAGTCCTGACCAGTCTGGAGTGGTCCTTGTCAGAAAAACTTAAAGGGTCAAAACAAGAGCTACTGTTTCTCAGATATGAGGCTTTGACCTACAGTGTTTGAGGCACAGTAGCTTTTTCTTGGAGACATAGCAAACATGCCAAACTGACCTGGAGGTTTTGAGACAGTGCTCAAGAACTGACTGTGTGTGGTTACAGCTACAGAACAAATTGAAGGTAATGCTTGAGCCCTAAGGGATCATGTTCTGTTAGAGGGAAGGCTTATGTAGCAGGTGGTGACAGAAATTGTGGACCTGCAGAGAAGACGAACCTTTCTAGACGTCTAGTGGCTTATAAGAAGTTCTCATTGGCAGTAACTTTGCTGAAACTGTGGTTTCATCAAACACACTGCTGCTGGTATGGATAATTTCTTCTCACTAAGCACTCTGAAATATGTTCTAGATTGTACTTAACCAAAAAATGCCAAACTTTCTTGGTTTTGAGAGAGAGACAGTGCCCATGTTGTGGTAAATGTCAAAGTCTTGTTCCTAAAGCAAGCATTTAACATGGGATTTTGCACACTTGTGGGAAGAACCTCAAGGCTTAATGCCAGTGCTGAGTGTTGCCAGGGAATTCTAGTGCCGAGGGATCTGTGAGAGTAAGAAACAAAGGCTATATAAAAGTTGAAACTCAGTTTTCCTTAACACTCATGATGATTTGACATTAATTACATGCTGCAAGTGTATGGTTGATTAGCAATTATAATAAACTCTTAATTGCAAAGTATAAAACTGCTTAGTCTTGTTGAAGTTTATCTTCTTAGTTTGATGTTGCATTTTGGGTCAGACTCTAACCACTGCCATATGCATGCAGCTGCTTCTCAATAATAATATTTTTTCCTTAAAATTCTGCAAATTCTGCAGGTTTAGGGTTTTTTTGTGGTAACCTCTGTGATATGCTAATTATTAATAGCAGAGAGCTTATCCGTTGCAGTTTAGTACTTTATTAGTGATTCCTAACATTGGTTATAAGGTATGAAATTTAGGTGTCTCATGTGACAGGAAAAAAACAAGGTTTGTGAGAAGATGTGGATTCAGCTGATATGATGAGCAGTAGCTGGCAGGGTGAAATAGAGCAAACAGCAGTGAATATGGGAATATGCAAAGATGGCATAATTCAAATCCTGTGATATGCAAGCTCTTCTGAGATTGATCAGGAATTAACTGGAAGTATTAAAATCAAGGAGCTATCTGGTGAAGGGCATAATATATACGAGTATGTTGTCTATTTTTGAGAATTTTGTATCCCATTCATTATTTCTACGTATGTTTAAGGTTTGCATGAACATTTATGAACGTTTATTCAATGAATGAACAAATTTGAAGTACTAAGTGAAATAATTTAGCATCTCTTTGGGATGTAGTACAGTGTTTATGAAAGAAATCATATATGGCATAAATGACTGTTTATGGAAAACTTTAAAATAGGGGATTACTAGGAAATTATAACAGAATAAATTATTTTTATGAGTTGCATTTGCCTGTTGCAGGACTAACAAATCATAATTGAAATTACTTTTTAAGCTCTGTTTGGTTGGTGAGACACTAAAGCCCCTTCCTGGTTTGGTTGGGAATGATTTATAATTTTTTTGTTTAAATGGGTTACATTACAAGATGTTTTATATATTTGTGCATCTTCTGTGTAATTTAAACAGTATTTTTATAATTAATGACACACTAATGTAAAATAGTAATTTAAAGTGCCTTAAGATACAAACCATGAAACAAGTACAAAAATCTTTAAATAAGCCTTAAATTGCTACTTTTTAAAAATTCAAGTGAGGAATTATGATCATGTTTCTTGCTAATTGTTTCAGCTTTTATTCAAAGTAAATGATGTACTGTATTTTGACCTCTAACAATTTGGGTTCAGACCAGCATTTGAGTCATAAATTAAACGAGTTAAGTGGTCTCTTTCTTCTTCCCAGTGTATATTTTCCCATGTTGTAGTTTCATCACAAATGGCAGTTTTGGTTTAAATATTCCTCTCTTAAAATAACAAGAATAATGCAGGTCACTGCTACGTCATTGTTCTCAGTTGCCATATGTTTAATTTGAACTACTTTGCATGATGTGAAATATCATAATTTATATTACTTCAAATGTAGGTATTTCCCATTTTAAATATTCTGATATTTCCCAGCAGTTAAAAAAAAAAAGAAAAAAAATCTGCTAATAAAGTCAGGTCAGTTTTATTTTTAATTTCCTCTGATTTTGCTACATTCCTCCTTTAGCATGATGTGCCAAACCCAAAGCAGTAGAATTTGGTTCTTCCTGTTCTTTCACAGCTGAAAAATTGTGGACAGCCCACACTTGGAGCTTTGTTTTGTAGCTCCAAGGCAGCCAAGAAATGTAGGGGTGTTTTTATATTGTATTCACTTGATGAACAAATTTTGATTTCAAAATCACATCTTCTTCTGATATTAATGCTCCTACTGTTGTTCACCAAGACTTAATAGTTAACTTTTCCTGTATTTTCAGTTAACACCACTTTATTTGCTGTTTGTGCACAGCATGTGATAAAGGGCTGTGGTTTTTTTTATTTTTGTGCTCTCTGCAAAGTCAGAGGAGAAAGTGGCAGTGCTACTGGTCTGATGGAAGTTTACCTAGGCAAAAAGTTTAAACGGGATTCCATTTAAAACCAAAGGGTCATGGTAGTGGCTACAGTTCCTCTTTAAAAACTGTTCATTTATATTATGACTTTTTATTACAGTTGGGTTTTTTAAAGAAAATACTACAATAATTTGATTGCTGCTTTTAGTATATTTTGTACTGTAGCTGGTTTGTACTGTTACTGTCTTCTTACTTTCATAATGACATGGGGGCTATAATTCTGAATATGGTTTCTGGTTGAGTAAAAATCAAATGGACCCCTCATGGATAAAACAATTACACTTCAGAAAAAGTCTGGGAAGATAGGAAAACAGTGATGAAAGATCCTCGTTGCATTTCTTTTCAGATGGTTCCTAGAAGGCTATTTTCTCTCTGTGGAGACTTTACCTTCTAAACTGTGGTTTAGGATGCACTGTCCTGCTCCTCTCAGTCCTTGATTGCCAGCACTTGTCCCTCCCTTGCAGGGCAGAGGATGCAAGGCCAGTTCTGTCCCATGGGGCAACACTGAACTACCCTCATTTGCTGTTTCTCTCTGGTTAACTTTTTAAGCGTCTGGTTTGACTCTGAATTTTGCAGGGTTTCAGTGCTGGGCCTTTTTGATTTCTAAGGTAACTCCATCAGGAAATAAAAAGCAGCTTTGAATCTTTTTGTTCCCAACATTTTAAATTGCTGAGTATTACCTCTGTATGGTCTGTTGCTTGTGGGGCAGAAAAAATGAAGAAAAATATGGCTAAATACTTTACATTATCTCCCTGGTGTGAAGCTCCTGCCACATTTCTTTCTGTATCAAGCACGTCCTGTAGCTCCATCATCATGATGTTTATGAGTGAGAAATTACAAAAGCTCCACCATGGCAAAATGCTCAAAGAATAAAAAGAAGATATATAAAATTTGACTAAATAAGAAATTGGAAGGTTTTGTTTGGTTTTTATTCTATGAAAATATGCATCTTCAAAATACATCACAAGAAATAAAAATGTTTCTTCACTGATACATGAGTCAAGAAATAGGTTTCGGAGGAAAATAAATATATATTTTCAGAATCAAATAT
The DNA here is from genome assembly GCA_013399915.1 of Illadopsis cleaveri. Lineage (NCBI taxonomy): Eukaryota > Metazoa > Chordata > Aves > Passeriformes > Timaliidae > Illadopsis > Illadopsis cleaveri. The sequence goes on from VXBB01005920.1 coordinate 211,395, forward strand.
CAGAAATAAATGGCCTTCCTCTTTACTGCAATCAGTGTTACAGCTGTTCATGAAATTAAGTCTTAATTCAGAATATCAAGGTGCAATTAGTTTTTTTTAAAGTTCTTCATAGTTTGGTTAACATTTGTTTCACTCATCTACCCCAACAGAAAACTTTTTTCATATTTCCCTGAATTTCTGTTTCTAATCAAAATGCAATGCGAAAAAAAATCTTAAAATATTAATCGTTACTTTGAGAGAACTAACCAGTTTTGCAGATTCAAAAGTACTTAGTTGTCTAAATCAGCATATGAATTTTTGTGCTTTTGGATTTGCTTCCTTCCTTTGTTCCAGCAATCTAAGAAATATCCATGGCAGAGCAAAGTAAAGCATCCTATTTCTCTGTTATCCAGTCCCACAGATATTTTATCATGTGAACACATAGAATAATTTTATTTCCAAAGGTGCCAGTTCTCAAAAGGCCTACAACACTGTTTTTGGAATGTAAACAAACAATTAAAACAGGTAAAGAAGCACAGGAAAGCAGCTAAAATTCTGATTAAGTCATTTATCTTCCGTACTTTACTGACCTATTCTTAATATCCTGTCATGATTCTTTGATAATTAGCTAATCTTAATTGGGTTTTACTGCTGCATAAGTATTTTATGTCCACAAGTCTTTAAATACCATACTAGATAGTTACTGCAACACTAAATAATACTGATAAATTTACTTATCCATGGAATTCCATGCATTTGCAGCTGAACATTTTGAGTACCTACTATATTTGTGCATAATTATGAAGTAAAACACATTGCATGATGAAAAATCTGGTCCTAAAAGCTTAAGGTATGTTGCTTGGAAAGCCATTGCTCAAATCTGAACTTATGTTTGGATTTAAAATACCTTTAAAATGTTAATGGAAGTGGATCTATGGTGCTTTATAAAAGCTAATGACTTTTTGATAAAAATATTAAGTTGACCTTAGTCCATCTTTCATTTTTATTTTAAAAATAAAGACAGCATTTGACTGAGGATGTGGTTGTAATTCTCTCGAATCAAGTCTAAACTTTTAAACTAAAACTGTTGAGTGCCAAACTTCAAAGGGAGTGAGAATAAGGAACATTAGGGACAGTTTGGGCTAAATTAGAAAGTTTATTTATACTTCCGTAGTGTCTTAGCAGCTTATAGAATTGTGATGTAGTGCTAGTTTCTCTCAAGAGACTGAAAGATAATGCTTGGAAATTCATGATGTTAGGAGCATAGTTATGAAAAAAATCAGGGGGTTGGCAATTTAAATGTATAGTTAATATGTTGTAATAGATGCTAGTAAAGGGCTCCAGACTGATCTTATAATATTTGGAGATTATTTTTGAATTATGATTTTAGAGTGAGAAGGGCAAAGGAAATAAAGCTAACAAAGACTAGAGTTTCATACTTCGAAGTAGTTCAGTGGTTGCAAGTTGGTTTCCTTAAAATCAAGTGGAAAAAACCAAGTCATTCTCTTGACCAGATGAACTTACATCTCATTCTTATACCTTTAATAACAATAACATACACTGTTTAGCTATTTCAACAATTAAAGATACCTGGCATATTTTGGTTTTATTTTCTGCAAATAGGCTTTGGGTTTGTGGTTCAAATATTTGTAAATTGAAAGTGTAGTTTGATAAAAGCATGGTTGGATTGCAATCTTGTCTGTTACAGTCTGTTTTGGAAAAAGTACAGACACTGGCATTAGCACTTAAAATAAAACCATGATGTTGTCGGTGTAAGAAAATGAGTGTGTAACATCCTCAATTCCTACTGTAAAGCTGCAAAATCCTGGAAGTGCTGAAGTGCTACTTTTTATCTTTCTTCTGCAGCTCAGAAAGTGAATCTGGCTCCCAAAGCGCGTGCGATCAGCTTGTGACCCCCACAGCATTAGCAGCTTGTACCAGGGTTGACTCCTGTTTTACTCCTTGGTTCGTGCCATCACTAAGTGTGTTGATCCAATTTACCTGTTTGGAAGTCCACCTATGCCACCATCTTGATCAACTCGGCACAGGTATGTACTGCTTTGTGTGGAATGATAAAAACATACAGTTCACAGATGCTGCTTAACTGCTCTCCTGATCTGTTTAGCCCCCATTTCCTCATTCAAACAGTCATTCTTGAAAGAAGCCATCACAAACAGCCACCAGTGGCACAGGCTTCAGGGTGAAACTGATGACTTGTGTGCACTGAGCCTGTCCACAATGAGGCTGGGAGAGCAGCCCCTTCCTGCCTCCGGAATGGGTAACTGTAGAAGCCGTCTGTTTTCCATAGTCTGATTAGGGACAGCAGGTGCCACTTCACTTTTGAGCCATCTTAGTGAATGAATTTGATCTTTTACATTTTCCAGTGTATTAACAGTAATGTTAAAATAGTTGAAGATTTTGCAACCCGCTTAGTAAAAATTCCTTGGAAGAGCTCTGAGAACTGCAGATTTAAGTTATTTCAGTTATGATCACTTTTGGAGCTACATCTGGTTTTGTTCAATGCTCTCTGTCATTGCATTAATGGCAAATACATTCCAAGAGATCTTTAGATTATTGTCTGACTTTCAAATGCCAGGAATGCTTTATATGGAAGATGGACAAACTTCTTGGATAATTTTGACAGGGACAGCTTGCTTGGTATGTAGTTTTTGTGTTTCTGCAAGTATTATAATATATTCATTTTCAAATCATACCAAGACTGACATTCAATGACTAGCAAATAATTTCTTCTCTATCAGCTACCTCTATCAGTACATAATCTTCCTCACTATTACAGTCTAATTCCAGATGCTCAGTCTTTAAAATTACATATACCGGGAAAGGCAAAAATCAGATTAAAATCAAACACAGCTGTTTTATTTCCCAACAATGACTGAGTTTATGCTGTAGTTACTGTTGTATAGCATCTAAAGGCCTTAAGTTTTGGTGCTCCTTTGTGCTATGTTATACACAAAGGGAGCACAAAACTTGATGTATCCATTACAGTTTGTAGAATAACAGGGCTTGATCCTGGATAGGGATGAGTGTTTTGGTTCCAAATCTGTAAAGCACTAGAGCATATGCTAATTTTAAGCATGTGAGTAGTTCTAGCAACATAAATAATAACATCAATGGAAATATTCGCATGCCTAATGTTACACGAGGGGTGTACATGCCTTGCAGTGTCTGCTGCCTCAGTGCTCAGCACTTTGCACGACTGAGACTTCAGTGAACGCGATAAAATCTTTTTTGTGATGCATTTCTCATGCTTTAGTCTCAGGATACTGCTTTGTTTCATTTCTAGTATTATGGGGTAGTATGTCACATTTCAGTGGGTTTGTGGTCTTGAACTGTCCATAATTGCAGCAAAGACAACTTCCAGTGTGAAGCCTGTTGGCCTGCACAGTCACATGTCAGCAAATACTACATTTCTCATTTTTATTGTGTTTGTAATGTGCTATGTGTGGAATATCATATACACCTACTGTAGCAAAAATTCACACAAAAATATGGTCCCTGTTCCAAATAGGTGGCAATCTCAAGCATTGACCAGTGTGTAGATAAAGCAGTTTCACTGGCTGGTTTATCTACCATGAAAAGATTTTGGTTTGTAGATACTTTTTGTTTGCAGCTGCTATTAATTATGATACTGTTTTATATCTAACAAATAGTGTGAACAGGATTCATGTCAGATTTCAGCAATGTCAACTCTGATAAATTTACTTGTTTTCATCTTACATACAAGCAGTAAAAACACAATTTACAAAAACATAAAGAATGCAGCAGTGGTGATGTTCTAATGTTGTTTGTTCTTTTACTTTTCAGCACCACCAAAGTTTCTTCAGCCATTTTTATCTGATAAGAACATGCCATCTGAACTAGAATACATGATAGTTTCCTTTGGTGAGCCTCATGTGTATCTTCGTCAGTGGAACGATGAGTCAGTGTTCCAGGAGATCCAGTTTTCGACTCAAGCTGACTGTAAACTTCTGGAGTGTCGAAATGTGACCATGCAGAGTGTTGTGAAACCTTTCAAAATCTGGGGGCAGGTTGCTGTTTCCAGCAGCACAGCAGGAAGGCTGTTTGACTGCACGATAATGGTTGACCCTATTTTCATCAGCTTTGGCCAATATGCAATTCATTCTCTAAATACAGCAATTCAAGCTTGGCAACAGGTATGGAAACATAATAATGAGAAAAAATGAAGCTATTGTGATTAATTTAATAGCAAATTAGAATATCTACTGCTTTCATTAAAAATATTTCAAGATGTAAAAGCCCTAACTTATACTGAAATTGTTTTTTCCTGATAAACATTAATTCTGTGATAGCAATGAAAATTAGGAAAAAAGTATGTAAAGGTAAATGTAACCAGAACAGCCTGAGTTTCAGTGAAACTATGTGGGGTTATATCAGAATAATCAAAGCCCTGGTCTTGAAATGCAAAATATTCCATTAATTTATGAAAAGGTGAGTGCCACATGATACATCAGCTCAGCTCAGTCTGAGCAACAGCACATATTGTTTCCAGCTACTACTTCCATCCTTATTGAAGTTCAACACTAGTTTCACATTACATTCTGTGCAAGCAGCATTAATGGCTGAAGCCAGCCCCAGTATAAGAAACTTGCTTCTGCAATGACCCCTCAAAGGCCTGTAATTCCCCTACTCCACCATAGCCTTGAAATCAAATCATTCTCTTCATCTGCCTGAAGACCTATGTGGAGCCTGGGAATTAATTACCTATCATGGCACTACAATAACAAAGCCCCCAAAAAAGGATAAAACATCTGTTTTATATCAAAAAATTCTTTTTTAAGGGCATTCCATGGTTTTCTTGTTGCAAAAGGACATTCATAAAACAAGATCTAGTGTGATTTAAATCTTCACAGCTGGCTCAAATATCAATGTGAACAAAAATCTTTGTAGCTCCAATTTCTGTTTTTTGTCATATTTTGAACAATGCTTTTAATAAAAAACAAACATAGAAAGTATAAGAGAGTCCTTGGTAGGCTGTTTAAACCCAAAATATTTCTGACTTAGTACTAGTCTCTCATCTAAGACATGTGTGGCAACTACTGCAAAATGGCCTTCAGAAAGGTCAGCTTCCTCTTAGGATGGGGGAAAAAAAGATCTCTCAGACATAGCTATACATATAAATAAAATATGCTGCATAAATATTTAAATGTTTTAAACCACATCACAGTGTGAATGACTGACTGACTACTCTGTGCCTTGGAGGAATATTCTGAGCTGAAAAAATGGAATTGTATATTTGATTAAGTAGAGCCATATGTCGCATGGTATATTGCTGACAGGTACATTCTATGAATAGTTGGTACTGATTTATACATGGATTTGGCAATGTTAACATGAGCCGCAGGAGGATATACTTCTGTAATTGTTGCTGTAATTTTCTCGTTTCCTCCCATGTCAGGGGTACTTGCCACCATGTTCTGATGTGGTGGGTATCTAGCCCAGAGTATTTGAGATTAAAAACTTGCATTGCTTTGAAATTAGGGAACAGTTAACACGCAAGTTGGTTCAAAATGGCTTATTAAATTAATTGTTGCCAAGACGGTTTTTATGTGACTTTACCTCCAGTTTGAGGGTGTTGGCATGCCCTAAACAGGGAGGGAATACATTTCCCAATAATAAGCACCGTTTGATGTTTGCTGTTCACACAAAATGCAGTATAAATGCTACAACTAGAGGCATGAATTTAATAACTGGGCAGAGTTATTTGAATTCTCCACATATTTTTTACTGGATTAAAATCTGCAACAAGTGATGTTGGAGTCAGCAGACAGACAGATGAAGCATGAAACAATTCGGCCATGCACCTTTAGGTCAGGAGTTCAGAATTAACAGAAGCCTCTGTCAGTGTCTTTGTTTCCTAGATATGAACTGATGGTTGTTGGATGGACTTTTGTTGTTTTTGTTATTTTCTGATTGGGTTTTTGTTTGTGGTTTGTTTTTTTTTAATTAAGTAATGGTGAACATTTCGAAAGTACATTAAGCCTAAAAAATACCAGGCTTTATTCTTCTAAGTCACATGCTGAAAACCTGAGAGGATTAGCACTTTTTAAAAACAGTTTCCCCTTTTGGCATATTTCACTGTCTAATCTGAAATCCCTGTTTAACTACAAGCATTAACTGGCTAATGCACATCTAAATACAAAGCTAGAGTAATGGGTTTAATAATTAAAGACCTGGTTTAGATAGGTCGAGGAATTTCAATATTGTTATTAATTTGGGTTTATTATTTAATAATAACACGGCGACTATCAATTGAGATAGAAAATGCATGTCTCCTGTGAATATACACTGGTGGAGTGGTGGAGTGTGTGGTATTTTTTTTCCCCCTGTTTGGGCATTTAAGCCTTCGTGAATTGTTTTACAGCCTTAGTGCTTTGAGATATCTAGAGATAGAGGGTCAGCTGAGAAAACAGCTCCCCAGGTATGGTACAAAGTGTTATTTCTGAGAAAAAGCTTTTCCTTTGTGGTCTCACTTTGCAACTGTTCTCCCAAACTTCTCAGAAGTTAGAAAAGCTCCTGTTCTAAACCTAGTTTCGACCACTAGAACTTGTCTCAAGGTTTGCATGGTGCTTAACCTTTCTGTTGGCAGTTGCGTAAGTTTTCTTAATGAGCTGGGATCAGTCAAAATGACATCTGTGATCACAGTAGTTTCCCCATCTTTCTACAATAAGCACAAAGAACAAAGGGAAAAGGATACAGAAGGTTTCTAGCTGATAAAGCCAAGACATTACTATGAGAGTGAAGTTTAATGAATCCTAAGGAAAATGTTCTTTTCTCTTAGAGGGGCTCCAAGAGAGATAAATTGCTAAAGACTTTCCGTGAAAAAAAAACATTACTAGGTGACAGAGTGTGTCTGTGTGTACATGAGAGGGAAAGAAACAGCTTGCACAAGTCTTCGGTAGCTTGTGAAGCACAAAGAAAATAACTTTGTGCATATAAAGAGGCCTAGGCTTTTATGGTGTGGGTTTTTTCCAGATCCAGAAATGCTTTGAAATAGCTGTGAGCTAAGACACAAGCAAAAAGTCCTGAGACAGGGAAGGCCTGGTGACTAGTATTATGCGGGATGTTTTTCTCCCTCTCTGAATAGAATGCACAAAATATTTGAAAGACCAAAAAAGGAGAGACACTTTCCAGGCCTCTCTGAGAGGAAAGAACAGCTGAAAAATGATCTAAAGAAGAGCAGGAAATTGTCCCCCAGGAAATGACCCTAATCTGTATCTGATTCAGGCTGTTAATCTTTTGCTGATTCTTTTGATTTGCTGTTTTAATTCAGAGAGGGATTTTTTTCTAATCCACACTTACCTGTTTTCAGCTCCTGGAGTCATCATTTAGCCCTTCAGCATCATTGCCACACAGATGGCCTGGTCCTATTTGGTTTTATTGTGCCTGGTTTCTCTAGACATTCTTTTATCAATCAAGATTTCTTCACTCCATCCTTTTGATGACTTTTTTTTTTTGTCCTTTTCTGTCAGACTTCAGCAGCAATGTAGGGTCCAGTTCCCTGTGATGGGTAGAAGGTGCTGCTGCAGATCCCCGAGGACAAAGAAGAATGGGTGTCCGGTGCATAGAAGCCACACTGAGCTAAAGCATCCTCAAGCTTCTTTGATGTTCCTTTAGTCATCTGTTGTTATCATGACTGGAGGCATCAGTAACTTTCTTTTAAGCCTGGCAGCACAGAGCAATGCCCTGTTATGCAAATCTTGGTGTTTCCTTGGTTAAAACTTTGGAACTATTATAAAATGGAGCCTAAAATATCTCTTTCACTTAACTTTGAGAACTGTTGTTGTTAAAAGCATTGGATTCTAGTAGCAAATCTAGCTTTCAAGACTAATGATTAATGGCAGTCATTCATCAGCACCAAAATGTGTGCAAGTGTATTAATAATTCCTGAGAGGATAACACTCCCCAAGCAGAATTTAGAAGTTCTGTGCATGCCAAAAACTCGCTGGATTCTCTTTTCCATCTGGGAAATGCAAAACCCTATGTTTACTTACTTGAAACTAAGTTAGCTAGTAACGTAAAAAGAAGGAAGTTCGTCATCTTATGGCATTGTTCTTTCAATCGCTGTGTAATCAGCAAGAAAATGTATTGGAGTGAAAAGAAAAAGCTTTTCTTAAATTCCCCTGGGGTTGTGTATAGGTTTGACTCTAACAACATGCTGAACTCTGTGGATAGTAAATCCTCCCTTTTAACAAGAACATTTTGCAAAGCTGTAACAGGAATATATATATATATATTTGCGGTAGACTTAGGGGTATGTGGGTATGGCAGCTTGACAGTAAAAAGTCATAGATCCTCCACTAAAAAATGCCAAAATAAACTCTGCACTCTGAAGGGGCACTGTAAATGTCAGCCTTTAGCACACTCAGATCTGCTACTGAATGTGATACAGAGAAACTGCTCTGTAAAGAGTTTTGCTGCTTGGAAGAAGTGCAGTTTTGGTTATGTTCACCTGACCCCTGTTTCACAAAAGATACCTGATCTTATGCAAAAGAAGTAATGGGATTTTGGCAGAAGCTTTAATCTAAATATTCTCAAGCTAAAATATTCCTAGGGTGAATAGTATTTGCACAAACACTCCCAGACAATCATTCTGACATTCAGTTACAAAAGGAATTACAAGCTGCCTTGATTAAGGACAAAAAGGCAACAGACACGAACTGAAACAGAGGAAGTTCCATCTGAGCATCATGCAAAACATCTTTACTGTGAGGGTGACCAGTCACTGGAACGGACTGCCCAGGGAGGTTGTGGAGTCTCCTTCTTTGGAGATATTTAAAAGCTGCCTGTATGGGATCCTGTGCAGCTTGCTCCAGGTGAACCTGCTTTGGCAGGGGCATTGGATTAGGTGACCTCCAGAAGTCCTGTCTATCCCCAGACATCCTGTGATTCTGCCTGTAGATTCACCTTAGGTTCTTCTGGAGTGACCAGTAGCGAACGTGCATTCAAGGATGCTAAACTGGACATATCTTGCACACTTCACTTCTCAGAAAAACTTCCATGTGCATCACCCATTGATCTGCTACAAGCAATGTACCAAACTGGTTTTCAAGGATAACTAAGGCTGCATAGGAATCTATTAGGAAATATTTCTCTTCCCTCTTGTTTGATCTCTGAATTTCTGCAGGCTTCCAGGCTCATTGTTATCAAAGAGCTAAGGGATCCATATGATTAGAGGCAGGGAAGGTGCTAGCTTTGTAATGTTCGTTTGAAAGGTCCACTGAGAGAGCAAGGAGGGGAAGCAGAATCAGCTCTCAAAAACCATAGAGGGTCCATAAGTTAGAGAAAACGTCGTGGGAAGAAAGGATGAGAAATGAGTAGCTGAGCTAGGTTGTGAAGAGGGAAACTGATCAACAGAAAAATATTGGCATAACAATATGCTAGGAAAGATGGGTCAATAAGAGGTAACAAAATCCAAGAAGATTCCAAGAAGATGAATATTTTGCGTTAGAACCATTAAATTGCATAAAGACTATCCAAGTGTTGGTCTCTTTGAGTAATTGTTGCAGTTGCTAGATAGTTGCTTCTAAGTGGAAGGTGCCAGCCCACTTGTGACTAGGGCAGAAATATATAAGAGATGATCTCCAAATCAAATTGTCAGTCACACTTTGACCTCTCCCATGCAAGGGATTAGAGTTCATGTCTTCAGGGGTAGAAGACCTGTAGCCATGGCAATTTTTATGACTATCATATAGTGTCATTGTGTCAGAGTGACAAGCAGCCAGACAAAAAGCAGAAAGAGAGGGATGGAAGGATGTTGGAGAAAAAATACTGTAAAATCTAAAATACTTTTAAAACCCATGATTTTTTTTTCCTATTAAATGGCATGATGCATTTTCAAACTAGCCTCATGGAGCTGTGAAAATACTCTCCTCACGTCTCCTTTTTTTTCTTCAGTTGTCTTTTCAAGTTCTGTGGTGTCAGGAAGGAGGGAGTCTTCTGCTGATCCACAGCAATATTTCAAAGTAGAAGCAGAAGCTAGGGAGGAGGAATTGTAAACCTGTTGACCTGAGAGCTTAGTTGTCAAGCACGGAGAAACCTCTTCATGCCTCTCTGCTCAACCTGTTGTATCCTGTCTGCTCTATCTAATGTCATTTCCCACAGAATTTAATGTTGAAGCTTTTTTACCCAAATTAAAAAATAAAATTTGATTGTAGTTTTAAATCTTTAAAATTTACATTACAGAAACATAAAATATTTTAAGTCTTAGGATATATTTTGTCAACCCAGAAACTAGATTTTGCAGAGATTACTATGAGGCCAAAGCTACAGGAAGAGATCTTGCATTTCTGTGTTGTAACAGTTGCCATTGGGCAGGCAGCTGCTGACTGTCCTGCAACTGACATTGATTCTTACTAGCTTTCATATCCCTTTCCTTTCAGAACCAATGCCCTGAGGCAGAGGAGTTTGTCTTCAGCCATTTCGTGATCTGTAATGACACCCAAGAGACGCTGAGGTTTGGCCAGGTGGATACTGATGAGAATATTTTGCTGGCTACTCTCCACAGTCACCAGTACAGCTGGCGGTCGCACAAGTCCCCACAGGTATGTCAGAAACAGCCTTCCAGGGCAGCATTTGCTAAAGCTGATGGTGGCTTTATGCACTGACTCTTCAGTTTACTCTGTGGTCTCACCTATCTCTAAAGCTCCAGCTCCTTCAGGAGTCACACACTGGGGCTGCAACACAGAGAAAAGGTAAACAAAATGTGAGGAAAGCCAGAAGTCTTTAAAAGTTACTCAACGGTAGAACTGGATGTGCACTTTTTGTAAAATGAAGCAGTTGTGTGAGGCTTCTGAAAAAAGGAAAGACAGCTTGCCAGGTTTCTATAACTAAGTGATCCGTGTTCTCTGAGATGTACATTAGAGGTTTGGGGAATTTTTTTAACCAATTGTTTTACCAGAAGCATCTGTTCACTGAAATTGTTTGCAGAACAGGGTCAAACTGGACAAACCTCTCAACTTAGTGCTTGCCTTAGAAAAGATTTGAAATTGTCAGAAACGCCCCATTTACACAGTTTAAATAATACAGTTTCTGGGCTATTGGATTTTTTGTTTTAAGGATAAACACTGAAACCGTCATAAAATATTTTTGAACTATCAACAGGAAGTATTTCAATGAAACTATAGAACCATTTAATTTGGAAAGACCTTTAAAATCATTGAGCCCAACCCAGTACTGCCAAGTCTACCACTAAACCATGTCCCTAAGTGCCACATCTATGTATCTTTTAAAGAATTTCAGGGTTGGTGACTCAGCCATTCCCTGGGCAGCCTGTTCCAATGCTTGACAACCCTTAGCATGAAACAACTTTTCCTAATATCCAATCTAAACCCTCCTGGCACAACTTGAGGCCATTTCCTCTTGTTCTATTACTTGTTACTTGGGAGAGGAGACCAACATTTGGGTGGTGGTGAAAAATAGACTTCTCATCTTAATTCAAGACAGGACAAGAACTTAAATCTAATTTTAAAAGTGTTTACGAAACAGCAAACCCATTTCTTCTCTTAGTATACACCCAGCTCTTGCTGAGTAGAAAACTACAGACCTGTGCCACCCCATTTGCTGCGCAGTAGTCCTGCCCTGAAAAATTACTAAAATTTTAACAGATCCTGGGAGGAATGTAGTGAATGGGAGTTCCTAACTCCTCTAGAGCCCTCGGAAATACCAGTCTTAGCATGTGAGAAAGAAGGCAAATTTTGAATGGTAATTCTAAACAGGAGTTGTGCCCACTTTCACTGCTGACAAGTTTCAAGTGACACTGGGAGGCAGAGATGGCAAATTTACTGTGGTTTTCAGTCACATGTCAGCTGATGGATATGCAAAACTACTGAATTTTACATGAATGTGGTAATCTGTGTCTGTGCAGAGCAAAATCTGCCAGAGTAAACAATTGCAGTTGACACTGAAGTCAGGGCATAAGTTAAGAGGAAGCCAAGCTAATAAAGGACCATCTTAGCCCAGCAACAGAGGAGCTGTTATAAAAAGTGTGTGCTGGTGTAATAGTGACAGACAGAGGCCTTTGGAGACTTTGAGACTCTGGAGTACTGTATGTACTTTCCATGTTTTAAAAAAGACATGTTTTCTCAAACACGCAAAATGTCCGTGATGCCCCATCCCACAGGTGAGCAAACCAAGTGGTGACTGTGCTCTGTGCAACTGGGCACATGTCAGAGTGTGAGACAGGATCCCCCCTCATCAGCTGACAGAGGGTTACAGTTGTTGTAATTCCCTTTGGTTGTGTGAGGGAGAAAGAAAGCTAACCAAGTGTAACCTCTATTTCATAACCAATTATCACTTGCATTTGTAGCAACCACCTAAAATTACATTTAAACCTTTTCATAAATACATAGAAGAAGGATATATTTAAAGCAATGTAAATAAACCCAGAATTAAGTAAGGCTTTCCTCTTAAAAATTTGCTACATCCATTTTCTAGTTACTTACATAAAATTATTCAGTTGTGAGAATCCTCATTTTAGACAGATCTACCTCTAAAGGTGTAGTTTTGAGTATGGTGTATATTCAGTAATGGTGCAAACTGGAAAGAGTTTTAAAAATTCAGATTATCTCAAGCAAGTGAAAAGTTTAAGGGTTAAAATGACAGCTTATTACTTTATCTTAGTTGCAACTGAACTGCTAAAAACCACCATCAGAATATATGGCATTAGATATCTAACACCTGGAAAACTTAAATTGTTCTTAGAGTCACAGACTTGAGCAGTGAAAAACAATCCATTTTCATGGCTACTATGTAAGTTTCTTACTAAATGAAAAACAAAAGTGCAGGATGAAAGGTGAAAACGTCCATCAGAAAACCAGATCATACATAAGGGAGTGGTTGTGGTGACAGTAGGAGCTTCAGATTCATTTTTCAGATATTCATTCTTCAGCTAACAGTTGTTGATGTCAAAGGGTTTCCTCATTCTGTTTTGCTCTGATCGTATTTAGATTCACTGAAGAATTGGGCTGATAAAAAGTCAGGAGTGTTATGATGGATTCCCATGTCCCAGGAGATGGCAAAGCTAACAGCTGTCTCCTTACTCAGCCACACTGCTGGCCAGCAGGCTCTTCTAGTAGGGAGGTTATACTTCCCTTGTCCCAACTTTCTGGAAGAATTTCAAGCTGATTTTTGCTCTCGTAACATTTTTAAACAGCCATGTCTTGCTGGGAAATTTAGAGACTAAAAAACAGCACTGAGGTAATTTCACTGAAACTATATAGAAGCACAGGCTTTCTACACACAGTTGAGATAGAAACAAATTTTCTTTACAAAGGTCTTGTAAAGAGATAACCTTGGCATTTCCCTATAAGCCTGTTCATTTGGTTATTGCGAATACAAATCATTGTAAATACAGCATTCAGATTGACAGTTCATCTAACCAGTATAATCTATTGTCATTTAAATCACACAAAACAACTTTGTTTAAATGTTATCACAAATGTTGTCATATACATTTTTTTAATGATTAATGCAAATCCTTGAAAAGAAAGCAACAACTCAATCAAGACATCAGGTTGTCCCTGTTATACTATGGCACTTTTCTAATTGTTTCCATGCAAAACTCTCTAGCAGCTTGTTATCCAAAGGTCAGAATAATGCCCAAGCATGGACAAACCCTCTGAGTGTCATATTCATGGAATGCTAGATGACTTCATAGTTATGAAATTATTTCATTTCTCATGATAATTCCTGACTTGCCAAGTTAGTGAATTTTAAGAACTCTGAGAGCAGATTGTAAGATAAATGTGAAATAATCCATACTTCTGGAGTCAGGGACTTCCCTCCAGGCATTAGTTCATACTTGACTTACTTGACTTACTCTTGGGGATAAAATTAGTTAGGACAAGGTCTTAGATACCACATTCTCTTACTGGGAAAGAAAACCAACTTGCACAACTTTGGCTGGCTCATGTTTCTTGTTACACATGCACTAAGAAGCAGCGGTTGCCATGAAATACTTTATTTAACCTCTGCAAAGTGTTTTTTTAGTATGGCAAGGCAGTTCAGTTAAATGAAAATAAATAGTTTTAAAAGGATTGTATTTCTTTTACATTCACATCAATAAAATTCTCCATTTTTCTTTTGCTAATTAAGCATAGAGATGCGGTAATTGCCCTTTTACATTATTTAATACAATTAAATATATATACACCTAAAATATTTTTATAAGCAAATAGTTTTATAATGCTTTATTTATATTTAGAATTAATTTTATTATTAATGCAATTATAGGCTAAAATTTAAAAAAATTCAACTTTTTTATGTTGCAAAAACAGCTATAGCGCACCAAGAATTTGGATTTATCAGCTCTTGATGGTGTCCCTCCAACTGTTTGGCTTAACTTAAAGCTCCTTGCTTCCTTCATTTTTTCCCTGCCCAGATCCTTTACATTTCAGGGAACCTAAACTTTCCCTTTTAACTTTCACTCTGATTCCTGCAAGTCTCACTAGGCTGGCTAAAATTTCAGTAGTAAGTCTGAGGTCCAATGCTCACTTTTCTACGCCACTCCATCCCCCAGGTTTTCCTCAGATTTCATGAGGTTTTGGCCCCCCTTAGGGATAAGACACCCCCAATTATATAGTCCCTTTCCGAGTTGGGGTAGGTCCAAAACTGATGGTATTTGAGGCTTTAAGCAATTCTATCTAAAGCTGCCAGATTTTGTGAATTCCTTTTGCAGATTTTAATGAAAGTTAGAGGTCTGTTAGATATCACTGAAAGGGAAGAGAAGATACATCATTCCAGTACTCTACAGACAACACTGGCTTCTACGTTATTATTGGATCCAGTCTGCACTCCTTATCTTGATCTTAACGTTGTTTTGTGGGATGGGCCCCAGTTACATCAAAAGTCATGTTTGTCTCCAAGACAGCTGTGTTTTTTAGGTGAAGTGGAGCATATGATACATAGGGTGAAACTCTGAAGTTCAAGAGATCAGATCTTCCTAGTAATTTACTCAGAGTTGAGGAATTCTGTCTTGCAAGACAGTAAGCAATTGGAGGGTCCCACTAGGGATCACAGCAAATGTAAAAACCAGATATCCATGTGAGAGTTCCCTGAATATGTTCTGCAGAGATTGTTTGCTTATGAACAGACAGCAGAAATTGTCTATAACATGCTAGTTATTACAAGTTGTTTTCTCCGCACTCAAACTTAAGCAGAGTCCTCTGAGGAAGCACACACACACACTGAGGGATTTAAGTTCATTTGTGTGCTTTCTATGCAGAACATAATGTTGCATAGTAGAAGTTTTTAGAATTAGCAGCTCTCAAACCTTTCTACAGTCTCCTTCCAAGGTTAGAGTAAATGTTATCTGTTTTCACTTTCCATCATCTTTAACTTGAAACAGGAAATATAATGGATAAAAATCAGTTCCTATGTTGAACTGGGCAATTATTTCAATGAGAATGTGGTTATAAATAAAATATATTTATTTCTTATCAAAGTAAGTAAATATGCCTGAAACTCTGTCATTTTATTGCTACTTAAATAGAATTTGAGGAAAAATATATCTATCACTTTTCTGATCATACACTTAAAAAGTCTTGAGTAGGTACTTGTACTGTTTAGTACATTATTACTACTTTCACTGGAACACATTTAAATTTTTCTATTTCAAATAGTGTGTCTGTGAACATAAATTCTAAATTTTATAAACTTACTTTTTAAAGGCTACTGGAGTTTTACAAATAGCAAATTTTCTATTTAAGAACCTCCTCCTCATTCTCCTACCAAAAAAAAGACTGAAGCCAAATTTTGATTCAAAAAGAACCTTGGTGAAACCAAGTTAAATCTGGTGAATCTACAAACAGAGTAGAAATCAAATTTGCATCACTAAGCATTTTGAGGGCTCAAGCTTTGAATTACTTATACAGCTGGAAATTGATGCCTTTTCTGGACAGGCTAAATTCTTAGTCTCACTTTTAATCCCTCATTTTAGTCCTCATGTTTTGTCATATGACACACAGTTTTATTTACTCAGATCACATCCTTCACTCACAGGTCTAGCTGAAACTCTAAGTAAATTTTGAGGACCACATAGAAACATTCTGTGAAGAGGCATGATAAAGATATTCTTTCTTTTAATGACAAAGCTTTTCTAGCCATTTGCTCCAGTAAGAGCAGCTTCATCTTAATCTGCCTCCCTTGAAGTAATTTCTATTCCTCTCAAAACAGAAATCCATAATGGCTAAGAATTACAAATCCAAGCCCCAGCCAAGTCTAGTCAAAACAAAACTCTCTGGGTTATCTGTTGGTATATTTCCCTGAGAGAAAATGCAGAAATCAAATATTTACACAAATGAGTGCCTATCTTCATGTATACAATAGATAGTCTGTTTAAATTCTAAGCTACAAATTTTTGCTTATCACTGGATTGTATTTCTTAGAATGCTTTGAAGTCCATTTTTTTTTTGTACCTTAATGCAATGACTTTTCTCCTAATATATATCCCATACCTAGCTGTATTTGTTGAACTTTTTTGAACAGAGTGTCTAATAAATTCTTAGAATTTGCATGAAGCTTGATAAATGAAAGACTTAACAGCAATTTTTGCAAATCTTTAGTATCAGGTCACTTTGATACCTGTTTGGTCAGAGCAAGGTGCAAATTACACCAAGGTTCTGGGTGCAATCCCTGTATGAGCCATTCACTTCAGAGCTGGACCTGATGATCCTTGTGAATCCCTTCCAATTTAGAAAATTCTGTGAACCTGTAACTCTGTTTTCTGCTAAAACAATGCTAATGTCTGATTATTTAGTTCTCTAAAATCACTGCAATTTTTATTTCCTGCCATATAGCTCTGCGTCACTTAGTGTCATTTGCTGATTATTTCTAGCCATCTTTTCCAGAAATCTCACATTTAAATAACTTAATCATCCAGAGATCCCTTTTTGTTTTCACGGAATGCAGTTTCTTGGCTCAAAAGTAAACTTATACAGCACCCAGTTCTTATACTGTTAGGTCATTAATACAAATATATTAGATATCTTTAAAGTAAATTATGAAGACCATATCCTTCACATTTACCAGCATGCAAATTGTATGTTTGTAAAATAAGAAAATGCCAATATATGATAATAGCTCTTCTTTACTTTTCTTTCTGAACCTTGAAGTTAAATGCAGACTAACTGCTACAAAGAAAATTAGTAAGGCAGCATTTGGGAGCTAATGACTGCTCAGGGGAAGCTGACAGCATGTTCCTTGGGAACATTCAACTCGTGAGCAAAGCTGTTTATACAGGGTGGGAGACATCCTAATGTTGTAGCCACATGTAATTACTAATCGTCAATTAGGGCATTTACATGACATCTATCTTTGGAGCATACAGTATTTTCTGGGCCCGCTAGCTGAGACTGACCACTTAAGTACCTTTTCTCATTATTTGGCTGTCATTTCCAGCTACCATTCTCTCCAAAGTAAACAGTTTTCTTGTTTCTCCTAATTTTCATATGTGATGAGATTTATTCCCAGCTGCCTCTGTAAGAAACTGAACAGATTCCAGCCACTGCAATTGGATTTTTTTGTTGTTTTCTTTTTTCTTTTCTTTAACTAATACTTCAGAATCAAAGTGACATGTTTGTTTATGAGTTTGACTATCCTAGTGTACAGCCTCCCTCAACATAACCTTGAATATAAATCCAGATGCCTGTCCTTGCACACACAGGCACGTATCAGCCTTTGTGCTTCCAGCATAAAACTCATTTGAATCTGAATGCAACAGTCATCACTCTTGCAAATTCAAAAGCCACCCACTGAATGGATGTTATTGTTCTGTGTGTAACTTGTGCTGAGGATACCACAAATTGCAAACAGGCTACTGAGTTGTAATATCTTTGAAAGTTATTGCTGTGGTTGTGTCTTAGAACAATGAAGGGAACCCCAACATCCAGCCCTTCACTAAGTCCAACTGACCAGACCCATGGTGAATGCTATCTCTTCCTGGAAACAAATCACAGAAAACCATTGTATTTACAAGTTTCAGTTTTTCTAATGTAAATAATCAATCTTTGGGCCTGATCCTGTTCTCAATTACTTAAATTAATTAATGACAGATGTCCAAAATCAGAGTGAAATTCAACCCTCAAGAGAGGATTCCCACAAGGCCTTCATATGACTGTTTTAAAGAACTTAAGTGATGCTTATGCTCTTTGCTGGCCCTCTGCAAAGAATAAATTTTACCCAGAATGCTTATTGCTTTGATCCCTTATATATAACTCACATCCTTAAGTTTGCACAGCCACAAAAGATCTATACAGAGCTAAACAGCCAGATCTTCAGCTGGTGTAAATTTATGTAACTTCACTGACCTACATGGAAAAGTACCAATTTTCACTACTCTGGCTTAAAGAATCTCCATGGGACAGAGGTAAGTGCGTATGGTGGGTAAATGGATGAAAGGCTCTTCGAATGATGAAAGACTATATTGCTCTGGAAGTGATTTAAGTTAAACTGGAAAAAAGCCACTCCTTTTCCGGAATAAATCACATAGGGAGTATAATTACACAGTTAAATTTCTTCTCATGCAGTCAAGCTTGAACTTACCACCACATTGTGTAAGAAATGAAATGTTTCCCATCTCTCAGCAATATACCACATTCTGCATTTAACAGACACATTTATGCAAGCTATACAAGTCCTTCTTTATTTTTGAAGGAAAGGGTATTTGTTATTTTCTGTCTTATTCTGAAGGCAAAAAATATGGCATGGACCTGCATTCCATATCACCTTGCTGGTAATAGAATGGGCTTCTAGAACAATTTCAAAGGCAGTGAAGAAAATCTCTTATTTCCTGTTTTATGCTCTCTAATCTACTTGCCCTTTTTTTATAAACAGTTGTGTGCCTGGATGTTAAATATACTTTTAAAGCAGGCAATTTATAGAAATGCATGATTCAGAGCCATTTTATGGTATTGTTGCTCCTTCTGATTGTGTCTGAAATCACAGAATTACAGGCGGAATGGATCATTCAGACAACTGGTGTGCTTAACATTGCTGAGATTTCAAACCAAGAATATTTCTCTGTTATGGGAATTTATATCCTACTGCAAAGCACTTTTTTCCCCCAGTTATGTATTGAACTAGTAATTTCTTTCTTTCCAGCTGCTACACATCTGTATTGAAGGCTGGGGAAACTGGCGGTGGTCTGAGCCATTCAGTGTGGACAATGCAGGGACCTTTATTCGCACCATTCAGTACAAGGGCCGGACAGCATCGCTCATTATCAAGGTTCAGCAGCTCAGTGGAGTGCAGAAGCAAGTAAGGATTTGATCCAGTTAGGAAAAAATAACATGACTAATTTAAACTGTTGCCTATTCATAAATTAGTCACTTTGATATTTATTCCCTTCTACTGGGATCTGCAAAAAACAAGTATAGCAGTCTTTTGGGGCTATTTGGGGAAATGTTTACAACTTTTGCCTTTGCTTTGGTGTCAATCTTAGTATTTAAAAGATCAGTTACCAACATGTATTTTATATGCTCCAGTAAACATCCCTTTGCATGGTTCATAAGTTCTGACAGTGCTAAGTTACACAATTTCTTACATGTTTTAAGCTCTTGAGAAACAGATTTTTCTCCTAATTTTTTTTTTTTTAAGAAACTGTTCATAATATATTCTGCATTGTAATTCAGGCCTACATGTTTTTTCAAGTGAAAAAATTACCAGATTAACATTTGAAAACGAGCTGCTGTGCAGTAATTTTCCCTTTACTATTTTTGTAAAGAGATGTGTAATAACACTGCAGCCATTGTGCCTGCATTGGCAGAAGCCAGAGCATGTGGTGGACAGAACACGCTCAGCTCGTGGATGTGGCAGAGCTGCAATGCACAGTAACAGTGCAGCTGACCAGATAGGAGCAGTGCCTGGTGTCACTGAAAGCCCTGCTGAGTTTTCATGTGGTGGGATGTAGCTGTGGTTTGTGCCCTCCTTCATGAAAAAAGAAATTATGATAGTTGTACAGGGATACACGTGGAATGATGTATCTTGCCACAGCCTGGAAAAAGTCAGATACATCTCTACAATAAACAATTCATGTATGATGGACAGCAACAACGCCCAGTCTAATTTGGTCATTTTCTAGGTGTATGCACTTAAATACAGAAACTCATTACAGTCATTTAATGAAATTGTAAGCTTTTAAATGGCAGACATACTGTGAAAGGTCTGGATCATTGGCTTGGGATGGGAATGTGAGGTATCAGTAGAAACCTTTCTGAAGTACATCCCTGTGACTGCTCAGAAATGTCTCAACATTCAGACACCATCACAGACCAAACCAGTACTGTCAGCTGTGGGCAGTACTGCTGAGTTCAGTAGGAAGGAAAGTGGATACATTATGTGTTTTTTTCAAGAGTGGATACTGCCTTTGCAATATTTCAAGCATTTTAATGCCTAGATTTCTATGAAACTGGACATACATTTGGCCAATAAAAATAATGTTTTACCAGTCACTGCCTTCAACAGTGCTTGGGAAAACCTAAAGCAGGGAGATTATTCTTCTACAGGTTTTCACTCTCTAATTCAATTTTGACCTTTTTTTTTCACAATTGTTTGCATAAGAGCTGTATTTTTTGTGTGTTTTAGATCCTAATCTGTGGAAGACAGACAGTCTGTAGTTACCTTTCTGAAAGTATTGAACTGAAAGTGGTTCAGCATTACATTAGTCAAGATGGACAGGCTGTTGTTAAAGAACACATCAACTGCCTTGCAGCCAAGCAGAAATTGCCTTCATATATCCTAGAAAACAATGAGCTCACTGAGTTGAGTGTGAAATCTACAGGAGATGAAGACTGGTCCCAAGATGTATGTCTAAGTTCTAAACACACAGAGCACAGCACTGTCATTCAGGTATGACTACAAATGGGTATATGGAATAGAGTGATAAAAACGTCTGAGAGAACTGAGCACTTTGCATTTAGACTTCTATTTGATATAATGAAATAGTGAATGTTATCATCCTGAAATAATGTTAGTGTAATGTTGATCTTTCTACAAACAGGTACCATCTTCAAAGAGTTCAATTACATATGTGTGGTGCACAATTTTGACTTTAGAGCCCAATTCTCATGTGCAACAGCGATTGGTAAGTACATTTAATGTCTCTGAAATGTAAATGCTTATGTCTTATTTGTCATATAATAAATTAAGGTCAGAAGATTTATCACTGTGAAGATTTATCAATAGTTTGTTTCAACAACTGTAATACTGAAACAAAATTGGCTTTAAATTGGTGTATTTTTTTCTTTCTGTAGATTGTTTTCAGCCCTCTTTTCATTGTAAGGAGCCATCTTCCAGACCCTATTATCATACATATAGAGAAAAGAAGCCTGGGACTGAATGAAACGCAAGTGATTCCAGGGAAAGGACAAGAGAAAGCACTGCAAAGTATAGAACCTGATCTTACACACCACCTGACTTTTCAAGCCAGGTAAAATACTCATTTTCCCTGAAAATGGTTCATTTGTATGGAAAAGAAAAAATAATTTACACTTCAACTTCTTCTGCACTTTTTCCAAAAGTATGCCAAGCCCAGAGGGGATATGGCAGAACAAGCATATGTAGCTGAAATAATACTGAAGGAAATATTAAATTTGGTGTAACTATTGTAAGCACACTGCCATTTCTTTAATTAAGCAGTCCAAAATTCTTACATTTTTAAAAATAAATTCCTGAATTATCTTGAAATGGTTTTTTGAGAATACTTAAGAGTTTTTTAGGGTCATTATAGTGTCATAACAAATCCATGCATGTCAGTAAATTCTCAGGCACTTGTTGGACATCGTAACTTGAATCATCCATGATTACCATGAGAGTGTTCTTGCTGCAGAGTACACTTGGGAATCCTCATTAGAGAAAATGTTAATGCTAACGCTTGATCTTGTTGTGTGACTGAATCTGTTTTCAATGACAGGGAAGAAGATGATCCATCAGAGTGTGCAGTCCCTATCTCAACCACTCTGATTAAACAGATAGCGACTAAATCCCATCCAGGTGGCAACGTCAGCCAAGTGCTCTCCGAGTTCTATGGCATTGCTAGTCCTTCCCAGCCTGCATGGCCTTATAATAGGAAGGATTCAGACAGGTAATTCCTTGCTAAACCGTCTTCTTGACTGTTGCATTGCCTTTCCAAATAAGCTGAAATCACATTCTGGAAGACTCTATGTGATGTACATTGAATATATTTTCAGCAATTACATGATTCCTGCATGTAAACTGCAGAATCTGTGGCAGGTGGGGAAAAAAACCAGGTCCGCCTCAGGGCTGCCCTTGTTTACACTGAGAAGATTGCATCAGTATGGATTTTTTTAAAAATGGAACCATTTTTTTGTGAATGCACTTTCTTTAGTGCAGTTCTAGAGGCTCTTGTTTATTCAGCTGCTGTTTGTTTCAGTAGAGAAACAGAGAGTTGCTGTAGAAGTAGTTGTTGGGGAAACAAAAAGGAAATGTGATTTGATCACTACAAAAGACACAGGTTTAGCTCTGAAGGACAGTGGTAACTCTGTTAAGGCATTTATTAGTTGACTAAATTTAGGTTGAGCTTGTGGACTTAAAAATATGCCTTTATAGCCTACACCTATCTAGATCTTTCTGAGAGCACCTCAGTGTGTTCCAGAATGATAAGGTAAGAAGAGAAGTTTTTCTGTCTCACAACCAGAAAAGCCTTGCAAATTTCTGAAAATGACACCTTAGCATTTGTAGTCTTGAATTCATTATTCCTGTATGTTTTTGTTTATTTGTTTCTGCCAGCAATGAACAGCTCTCCCAATGGGATAGTCCAATGCGGGTAAAGCTGTCAGTGTGGAAACCGTGTGTTAAAACTCTGCTGATTGAACTCCTGCCCTGGGCATTGCTTATCAATCAGTCCAAGTGGGACCTTTGGCTGTTTGAAGGCGAGAAGATTCTTCTTCAAGTACCTAGTGGGAAAGTAATTATACCCCCCAACTTCGAGGTAACTTTGCCATTCACATTAGCAGGCACAGTTCTGCTAAACACACTGATTCTGAAGAATGGTTGTTACTCCAGATGATTCCCACTTTCAGTCACTGTGTGTGTCTGTTAGTCATGTGATGAGGACTAGCAAAAACAGTAGGAATTTACCACACTGACTGAGTCACTGAGTGGGCAGCACAACATACTGGGTAGCAATGTTTGAAAAACAACATCCTAAAGATGCATAGTTAAAAATTGTCTGCAAGACACTATAGGAAGAAGGCCTTCATTCCATCAGCAGCCTTCTCCCCTTCCTCTCAGTTCAGGCAGAATCTGCAGCATGGGTGTAAGGTCCCAGCCCATGAAAATTGCTATAAAGGCCAAGTAAAGACTTTGGCCCCTGCTATCCCAATGTGTCACTTGGGAAATTGTTGAACACAGTAGCAAAATTATTGACAGCCTGAAAGGAATGTTTGGTTTGAGAGCACTTTATGTTACCGTTTTTCATAGCTTTTAATGTTAAAAAGAAAAGTTGATAATGACACAGAATGAATTACAATAGAGGAAGTTTTTTTTAGAATGCCTGCCTTCCTTAATTCAGTGTAATGGAACTTCCCACATATCTTGGCCATGTACATTCTTTTTTATTATAACTCTGATATGCTTTAGTTTTGAAATAATTAAGGTGATTTGACACAGCATCTTGTTAATTCCAATTGAGCAATCTGACACTTCCTTTTTATTCTGTCATCTTTTTCCCCTCATGTAGGTCTGTTAATAAACTAAAGGTCTGCCTAGTAACACATCTCAGAGTAGACCATGGCCTTGATCCCCTGTGAGGATCAGTTCCTTATCCACCTCGTGGTTTTATCTATCCTTGTACCACGTAGAAAGAATCGGAGAAAGGCAGGAAATTGTATTCACTGCCTACTGGAAACTGCCTTTAGAACTATGGTAGAAATGTATCAAATTGTGAACAACTGATAATCAGTCATTTTTTCACCTGCAGGAAGCTTTTCAGGTTGGAATATACTGGGCAAACACTAATACTGTGCACAAATCAGTGGCAATTAAACTGGTTCATAATGTGACCTCCCCAAAATGGAAGGATGCCGATAATGGGGAAGTAGTAACGTTGGACGAAGAAGGTTTTGTTGAAGCTGAAATTAAACTTGGTGCTTTTCCAGGTCATCAAAAGGTTGGAAAAAATTATAATGATTTGTAACTTTATCATGTAAAAACAAAGTCATATAGCAGATAAAACAAATCAAATGTATGCAGTGTGAAGGCTTCTCCCTAATTATGTTAATATATGTCCAACATAAAGAGAGTATAAACAATGTATGAAATATAATTTGAAGAATTAGATTGCCAAAAACATACTGTGCAACCCATAAAGATAATACAATATCTCCTGGAAAAAGAATTAATGAATTCTCAGTCTTGTTTGGATAACATTGACAGATGCAACTTCAAAAGTACGTGATGCAGCTCCGGTTACGAAGTGCATGAGTATAGAGAGGATTTCTTTGATTAGAAAGAAAACAGCAATTCTATTGCTACATTTCACTACCTTTTGTGGTTTTGTGTGACTTCATCACAATTTTCATTATCTTACAGTTGTGTGAATTCTGCATTTCTTCCATGGTTCGACAAGGTATACAAATTCTACAGATAGAAGATAAGACAACAATAATCAATGATACATCATATGAAATCTATTATAGGCCACAGCTTTTTATTTCCAAACCCCAATCAGGAGAAGAGGTAAAGCACTGTTGATACTGTTTTTGTTTGTCATCTGTGGAAGATGGTTGTTTACATCTGTATCTGTATTTAGATGAGCTGCATATAGCAGAGCTTGGAACAGAAATCTTTAGACATAATAATCATAAAGTAATTTATATCATTTAGAATACTGAATCCTGGGTAAATTCAACTCCAGTAATTAACTGTGTTCAGAAATCTGTGCAAGCAGCAAATTCTTGCACATTGCAGAATTAGTTCTGCCTGTTCTCCATCTGTTCAGGCACTAATGGCCATTTCTGTAAAATAGCCAGTGTAATCCATAGTAGCTGTTGAAAACGTTCTCAAAATTTTTACTGAGTTTGCGTGTAAAAGAGGTATATTGGCCTGGCAGGCTGAAAATGTTCTGTTATCCCTTTGGGAAGATTCCAGTTATCTGAGCAAAGCTGCAGAACTAGAGACATGCTCAAAGTTTATGTATTTCATAAACTCCATCAAATTGTAAATATCAGTTTTCTAATAATCTCACAGAATATTTAAGGGCTAGCTTGCAGGAACCAAAATGTGTGCATGGTCATTATATTTAATCAACCATTTATACATATTTATTGAAGATTGCATTTATAGTAAAATATGTGGAAAGAATTCTCAGGGTCAAACTTACTAGAAAAGCTGGCAGATGAACAAATTTTAAAAGTTCCTGTTTCTGTATTGTTTTCCTTTTGCTTCTGTTTTCTTCACATCAGTATCTACAGTTGTGCATCACACATTTTGTGGCAGTCTTATGGGAAGTGGGAGAATGTTGAGGCTAAAATCTATTCTTAATTTTGTAACTCTAAATGGATTTTGTTCACACAGTTGTTACAGGAATGTAACTTGATTTTGGTAGAGCTGTTGTGGTTCTGAGAGATGACTGTGGATCACAGAATTACAGCATCACAGAAGGGACTGAGTTGAAAGAGACCTTAAAGACCATTTCGTTCAAACCCTTCAGCATGGGCAGAGACATCTGCCGCTAGACCCGGTTGCTTAGGACCCCTAGATAGCTGTGCTGCAAACCTATACCTGAAGACAGAATTTGGCCGAACAGCCTTTTAATGCAATGCGCTTAGTGCAACTTTTAGTTAGTTGTGTTCATTGGCTATTTGAGAGTGTTCTGTCCAAAACCAACATGAATAAACCTCCTTTCAGGAGCCAGCATGCCATGCTACCACCCCCTTTTTTGTTTCCAGGACTTCCACTGCCCCGACAGTACGGTGTTCAGCGTGGGCCCGGCGGGGGCAGGCTGCAGCGGGGCGCTGAGCGCCGTGCCCTGCTGGGACCTGCTGTCGGAGCCGGGTCCCGCGGCGGGGGCGGCCCCCGGGGACCGGCGGCTGGTGCTGAGCTTCAGCGCCGGGAGCCGCGGGCTCTGGAGCCTCCCGGCCGTCGTCAGCGCCGACCTGGCGAGGCAGAGCGTGGCCGTGCCCACGGGCGCCTGTGCCGAAGGCGTATTCTGTACCAGGTACTCACCAACAGCAAACTTGGCTTGTGGCTGTAAAGCCTCAGCTAGTCAGAAACCATAAGAGATTAGTGCAAAAGTCCAAGTAACTCATGCCCCCCCAATATGTAAAGGCAAGCCTTACTTTAATTTAAAAATCGTTATCTTATCTTCTGATGGTTTTGATGCTTTTATTGTAAATGGTTTACAATATTATAACATTGTAATGTTTTATTGTAAATGGTTTAGTGATAGGACCATGTACAAGTTGTACACTTTTTAGAATATATGGCCTGCTATTTTTCCCTGTGCATGAAAAGCTTATATTGGGGAATTAAGGTGTTTTTTAATTTGTAAACATTAAGAGTTCAAGGACAGTGTGTAATAATACAATACAAAAATTTAGGGTTTGTTTGTAAAAGGTGGACATACATTTTTGTAAGCATGCTAAGAGGGTTAAGAAGAAAAGACGAAAGGGATGAAACTACTTTGAGATTACAGCAAGGAAAGATTTCAAGTTTTAAAGCTTGAACTGTGCAGTTGTGCATTCTACTTAGAAACTTATGGAACTAACTAGTTAAAAATAGCAGTCCAGTGACTTGTCAGATGAGCAGTTTAATTTCTTGAACCTGATATCTGAATCTATTCCTGCTTATACGGGTACAAACAAGAAACAATCTGCTGACATTAGAGAAGCTACATCAGTATATATGACCAGACATGTGATCTTTTTCTTGCCTGAAGTGCTTGATATTATTCAAACTCTCATACAGTTCCTCTGCAGAGTCCAAGAGGTGTCAGTTATGATACTAAAGATTCTCACACAGACTTCAGATTTTAAAAAAATTTAATGGAAAAAATAAGGGAAGGATTCCGTATCATTCTGCCACAGGCATAGAGAATCTCATGTTCCTAATCAAATTTTCAGACTTTGTATTTTTTAAAATCACCATGAGGTTAAGGGCTTTTAGCAAGAGCCAATAAATTTGCACAAGAGGAAAAAAAAGAATTTATGTTTATGCATGAAGGTATTTTATATAGCCAATGAGTAGAACTAAATTCATTTAATCTCATTTTGGAAACTGATGTAGTGATGATCCATAACAATAACATTTAAAAGAGCAAGGGCATTGTGGATCATTCCAGGGGAGCATTCAGTTAGATTTATATATTTGTTCAAATATCTTTCATGTGTACCAGAGAAGTATCCATACAAATTCTTCTGGAAAATTTTGAAGATTTATGTTGAAAATTTGGGCCTAGAATCTCATGTTTTTAATATAATATAAATCTCTGCTGGCTAGGACCCTTATCTTGTAGACACACATGTTCAATTTAACTCATAAGTGCTCTTCATGAAGCAATTTCTTCTCTTGTTTTTTTAGGCTATTTCCATGTGTTCTTCTGTTGAAGTGGAGATGTGTACTTGCTTAAATGTAGATAAATATCTATGGACTTGGAACTTGATAATAAAGAATCTTACAGATTTCTTACAGAATCTTACAGAATCTTACTAGTTTTGGATGGTTTTAATTGTTCAGGATAGTAATATGTAAAGATTTCATCCAAGACAGGCATAATCCAATATATCTGCTTCTGTTTTAGACCTATAGCACTGACTTATCAAGAGCATCTTGGTGTGACGTACCTAACACTTACAGAAGATCCTAGTCCTCGTGTAATTATCCACAATAGGTGCCCCATTCCATTGCTTGTAAAAGAGAATTTCAAAGGTAGGTACTATGCAATAATTAGAAACAGTGCACTGTTGTAGTATAACTTACTTTACTGTATCTCCAGTCCAAAATTGAGTTCAGTGTGTGTTTTGGTTATAGCAAGAACTTGATGCTCTCATGAAGGTCTGTGTCAAAGTGAGAGACTCTGGAAGCTATTGGAGCTAATTGTGAGGTCAGGAGTATGAACTTAAATATTTGTCTCTGGACTTTTGGGTCTCCCTGGTTCCAGCTGTCAAGGTGACTCAGCTGTAGGAAATCCATAGGCAGTGCAGTTTTGTTGACATCAATTCAATCCCATGGGACATTTGTATTTCCTCAGATTTGCAATGTGACACAAAACATACTGTCAAAAGTCTGGTTACAGTAAGTTAATGTCATGATCAGTGAAACATTATTTCTGTAAAACTTCATGAAGTAGAAAGAGAAGATAAAAAACCCAAACATGTAATATTCTAACCAATAGAAAACCAATGTTTTTATTTATTAGGAATATTTCAGACAGAAAAGTTTCTCATTTGTGCAAGCATAGATGAGTTTTGGTTTCATACAGGTTTTAGAAAGGTCTGATCTTGTATGTTTTATAAAATTTCAGATACACCGAAGTTTGAAGTTTACTGTAGAAAGATTCCAGCTGAATGTTCGGTTCATCATGAATTTTACCATCAAATCTCCAGCTATCCCAATTGCAAAACAAGAGATTTATTGCCTAGTATTCTCCTGAAAGTGGTGTCTTCTGATGAATTAGTAAACGAATGGAGTGATTTTGTGGACATCAACAACCAAGGAACACAAGTAAATCATTATAAACTACTTCTTAGTTAACACCATAAATGGTTGTCTTTCTCACCTGCACAGTGCATTCTTTCTCTACAATAAGTGTATCCTTTCTGTTGGTTTAAGGGGTTTTATTTAACTTCTGGGAGCTCTCCTGCCTAACTAAGCCCCTTCCTGTGGAAGTTTTAGAACACGGGCTATCTTATTTACTGTCTCTTCCTAAAAATAGCTAGATTGAAAGTACAGGCTTTGTAACACTGATTTTTTTCACTTTTTAATCAACCTAGTGTCGCCTGGAAAAATCAGTCTTGAAAATTTCTGGGCTCTGTAAGCAAACACTGCCACAGGATCCAGGAAAATTTGGTGACTTAATTATCATGGGATTTTTATCTTTATATCTTGCAAGAATCATCACAAGGGGTTGTTCTCCCTCTGTGTCTTTACAGAAGCTGCTCATGTCTTTCTTAAACAAAACAACCCCTCCCTTTTCTTTCCTTCTGCTATTTTTCTCTGGGTCTTGAGGTAAATGAAAGCTTCCTTGACTGGAATAATTCTTTTTGATGGGAATTTTTTCCATCTTTGAAGTCATTAGTTTACATGGAATCAACATAAACTGCTTGGCTCTTTGAAAGAAATACTAGTTTCAGATGTTTTCCCTGGGCACCAATCACAAAATGCTCTTGATTATTGAGTGTTTTGTTATATAGCAAGTAGTTCAGTTCCATTCAGCAAGCCAGTCAAGCAATGCAAGGTTTCAAATTTCAGTCATTAATGTTATGCCAGACCAGGGTTCTTTGTAAGTATCTGGCTCCTAGAAGGAATTAGATGCTAAGACAACATTTGGGGATCATTGTCTACTTGAACAGCTCTCCAAAAAAAAAGTATAGCCTTCTGTTATTGAAGTTTTAGGATGTACATGTTGAAAATTTTCCCAGGATTTCTAAGCCTGTCTTTCTCTTAGAAAACTATGAATATAAGTGAATAAGGAGTGTACTAATAGTGTCTCATACAATTCAGTTCAGGTTGTGAAATAATGGATTTGAAGGATCTTAGGTAATTTGTATTTCTTCTATGTAGTCACAGATAGGTACTTCTTTTTCTATTAGAAAGTAAATCTAAAAGTACTTAAAAGTAATGAAGTATTTATCATCAGAATCATCTGAAATTGGAATTAAAAATGACCCATTTTCAAGATCAGTGGAGGTTTATTTAGAATAATTAGAGTTTTGAAAGTTCTGTAAATGTCTTTTTCTCCAATCCCATGTAGGATTGTGAATCTCTTCCAGACAAGCAAAGGATTAAAACTGACATGTCAAAATTAGAAAATCTCTTATATGTCAGAAGAATCAGAGATTTGATTAATGAAATTTTATTATCTGTACAAGATTATTATGAATAGCCTAACAAGAATCAGTTTAAATGCTGATCCTACCAAACTTCCAATTGTTTTTGCTTCTGGTGACTTCTTGACAATGGTAAAGATTCTTCAAGACAAACACTTGTTTATTTTACCTGTGCTAGCCTAATATCTTTGTGTTATTTCTTGAGTTTGCATTCCTTTATATTGTAGCCTCTGTCATTGCAATCTAGTGAACAATTGTGTTGATAGTAACCTTACAGGAAAAGAGAAGCCAGCTTGCTCTAACAAGGACTGCTGTGAATTTTCTAAACTTTTAATATATCTTAATCCTTTATATTCTGGAGAAACACAAAACTTGCATGGAAATATTGCAGAATTAAGCTCCAAAAGCAGTTCATCAGTTCTTTAAGTAGGATATTCCTTAAGACACCTTGTCCGGAATGTAAGTTTGTACACCTGTAAGCAAGACACAAACCTGTTGTCAAATTCCCATTTTTCCTGCCTTTTTAGATGCTTTCTAAAGCCTCTAAAGCATCCTGCCTTTTTGTGCCTTCCAATAGATTTTGCCATTTCCCTGTGGCAGCACCTTGCCTGTTGAAAGTGTTCTTACAAACCAGTTAAGGTGGCTTAATAATGTATTCAGTCTTGAGTTGTTAATGCAAGTTTTCATGAATCCAAAATGTTACTTACTTTTCAGTCTTCATGTGTTTTACATCATGCTATCAGCCATTCATCAATCCAGCTCTGGCCTAGGGCATAGCAACATAATGTTAGTTCAGGGTTTGTTTTCTAGAGGAGAAAGTGGGATTTTTAGAGCTCCAGGAAAATGCCTTTCTTCTTAATCCAAAATCACAGATTAAAATTTCCTGTTTATTCTTCTCATATAAACTCCACCCTACCCAGCACATCTTGCTTTTTTCTGGAGAAGTTTCTTATTAAAATGTATTCAGTTATGCAGTTGAATGATGACATGCAAATTTCATCTCCCTGTATAAATGAAATACTTACAGTATCAGAGCAGTTATTTTCTGAATTATTGAAATCTGAATTTTTTCCTGAATAGTATCCTGATTTGAGCAAAAGATCTCAACCAGAAGGCATTGATAGCATTAATTTAATTTATGACATTAAAAAATAGTGATTTCTGTTACATTCCATGTGTTTTTAACCCTCTCCTCTAGATTGTGTTCTTAACTGGCTTTGGCTGTGTTTATGTGGACATCACTCATCACTGTGGGACTTTAGTCATAACCTTGGCCCCAGAAGGAAGAGCAGGGCCCGTTGGTATCCACGTCAACAGGTACATAAAGCACATAAAAGAGGATTAAAAGCATTGCTGAGAGCTCAGTCAGCTTTCTAAGTGTTAACTGACTTAGAAATTTTGGCTTAGCTGTTTGTTTTGTTTAATACTGCTACATGCTCTGTAGCATGTGTTTAGACCATATGGCTTTGTATATCACAGTTAAAAAGGACAATCTAACATCAAAAGTCATGTCACTTTAGGGTAAACATTAGTTGACTAGTACAAAGAGAGAACCTGAGTTGTTCATTTTAAAAAAAAAGATGTTTTCCATAATAATTAATTTTGAGTGTGTTCATCAATTTAAGATGTATTTAGCCAGGTTCTGCCATCTGTAATCTTACAAGCTCCCAAAGATTTAATATGCGAGAGCTGTAGAAATAGCCTTACAGTTAGTAATTATTCATGCTTGATTATAACCCCCTTCTTTAGAAGATTTCCCCATTTCCATAATACACCACAATCTGGTCCTCAGCTTCATTCTAGTGCAATTATAATACTACTTATTTCTAAGCTGCAGAATGCTTGGCCTCCAACAGTCCTGTTACAATTAGTGTGGAGTTTGTTGTGCTGTTTTTATTCACATTGTAATTAAGTATTAATCCTCAAGCAACTGGTAATCAGCAGTATCTAATAGTCCATTTGCTAGTTAAACTTGGCAATGGGCAGTTTACATTACAAGGGAAATGCCCCCAATGCCATCAGTATAAAAATACAGCAGTGGCTTCACTGGAGAGCATTCACTGCATATGATGTGAAATGATTATCTGTAATAGTCATCTTCAGTGAAACATCTGAGGCTGTACATGAATCGTCAGAAAATTGTATTTGTGGTGTGTTTTAATATCTGTCTCTGCGGCAAATGTAATACGGAATTACTGTGTAGATAGAGATGTCCAAGCTATCCTGTTGATTGATAAAAAAGGCAGACAACCCTGGCATAGACGTATACTGTCACCATCCTGGGTGGCACTCACTGTGGTGATTAAGGTTGCCAAATCCCAGTAACATTAGCAGGACTTAGACAGTGAGTTTCCCACGTACTATAGAGAATGTCTCTCTTGAGAGCTCTTCGAGCAAGCAAGATGCCAGGTGAACTCAAAAGACAGGAAGTAATAAAATTTCTTTTCCCTCCTGTCTAGAAGTCAAGAGCAGACCCTGTCACTGAAAATGTTCATCAGTCAGTTAAGTCTTGCTGCATTTGATGATATTACCAACCACAAAGTGTCATCAGAACTCCTGCGTCTCACAGCAGACAATGTTTTCCTCCACATGGCCCCAGCCACCAGCTCCCTGTCACAGGAGTTCCAGCAGGACTCTGTGGAAGGCCTCCCACAGTTTCATAGTCTCCAAGTGTATTGTGAAGACTTGCAACTGGACAATCAGTTGTACAGCAAATCCAATTTCCATTTTGCAGTCCTGCTGTGCCAAGAAGAGAAACATGAAACCGTGCAGTGGTCAAGAATGAACAATCTCATTGTTTGTAACAAAGATTTGGAAAGCTATAAGGAAAACTGCTTTATAAAACTCTGTATTGCTTTTTCCAAGGAAGAGAATTTCATGTTCCACATAAATGACCTCAGCTTTGAGCTCAAACCAGCTAGGCTGTATGTGGAAGACACCTTTGTTTACTACATTAAGACTTTGTTTGATACATATCTTCCAGAAAACAAAACTGCTTGTAAATCCATGAATGCTTCAGATACTGCCCTCATAGTGCCTGAACAAGTGAGAGAGCATGCAAGAGCTTTAGTCAAGCCAGTGAAGCTAAGAAAATTAAAAATACAACCTGTTAATCTCCTTGTTAGTATTCATGCTTCCTTGAAACTGTATATAGCCTCAGATCACACCCCTCTGTCCTTCTCCGTGTTTGAGCGAGGACCCATCTTCACCACGGCCAGGCAGCTTGTCCACGCCTTGGCCATGCATTACGCTGCTGGAGCACTTTTCAGAGCAGGTCAGTACTTTTCCTTAACAAGCAACATTTTCATTGGGTACCAGGATTCTGTGAGTGTTGCTCAAGATGAGTACCGTAGATGTTAGCCATACAATTGTTCTCCTCAGACACTGTTTGATAATGATACTTTCAGACACCTTTCAGGTCCTGTCATTCAACAGAAGGGAAATAAAATAGCTGAGCACACACCAGCGAAGATTTGCAATGTTGTGCTAAACATTTGCCTGCCACCTGAAGGCTTTAGCCACCTGAGACCCTGAACACAGCATAAAAATGTGTTCTAGCTAGCTTAGGTTTTGTCATTTCATATTATAGCACTAGTCAGAATCAACCAACATTCCTTACATAAACTCCCCAAAACAGTGTTTAATCAAATTATTTGGCATGTTCCTCTGCATTCAGAAGTAAATTATAGACCTGAATGTTGTTTTGTTGTTAAAGCTCCTTTTGGCTGCAGTTTATGATTAGGAATTTGTCTTTCTTCATACAGCCTTCGATCTGAACTGGCACGCAGATGTTTGTTGTCCTTTGATCCAAGAACCATGAATTTTGCTGTTAGTAACTTTTTCCCATATAGGATCAATAGCAAACAATTAGTCTTTTTAGGTTATCAGGTACATTTTGTTTTCCATAAATAGTAATGTATAAATAATGAAATCTGCTCTCTGATGTGTCTTGGTGCAACATAGAATTTGTGCCTGAGACAGAAGAAAGCTCCTCCATGATCACATACAACTAACATACTCCACACTGAAATATGGGATTTATTTTCCTGCAATATTAATAGTCAGATTTTCTGAGATCGTAATGCTTCCATTTGGGCTGGAAACATAGCTGCAGCGTGACTTCTGTGCACACTTTCCAAAACTGTACACGTGTATTTCATCTATTTATAGATGCTGACCTTGTCTTTCACTGGGTGCATACCTGACTTGCACTGCTGATTGTGACAACAGTATGCACAGTTATGCACCAGAACAGTGTACCAGTTCATTATTTTCTTGCAATATTATGCTTGCAAATTTGCAAGTTTTTCTTTTTTGCTGCTTGTTTGGATTTGTTTTGTAGTTAAATCTCACAGTACAGAAGGGCAGATCTAGTCACTTGGTAATTAAGAGTGAAACTGTAGCCAGATATGGTCCACAGTGTAAATGCTTCTCCTCCATTACTTGCACTGGGATGAGTGATGTATCTGAAATCAAGCAGATTTAAGTATTAAGAATTGAGGTTTACTTTGGTGGAAGTTCTCTTCAGGAAAATACATATGCGTATATACTTAACTCGCACTAAAAGCACTGAAATTAAAATGTATTGTTTGAAAGGTGTCACCATTATTAAAATGGTGAATTGTACTGTTTAATGTTTGCTGTAGCAAAGAAAATGGTTTTTGTTGAAGACTTTGTGACGCTTGTCAAAAAAGCTGGCTGTGTCAACAAAGTGAAAAAAGAAAGAAAAAAATCAAGCAGAAAGCTTCATATGATCTGCAAACCCTGAGTATTTTTCTTACCATTAGCACAATTGGTCTCCTGTGGAAGAGGATCTTGTGCTCCTGCATTTTAACTACATATAATCTGGAATATGGGTTGTTTGACCCGCCCTTGTGCTCACCACTGTCTCATGCATAAATCATTGGTAGCATCTGCACAGACAGCCTTCCCATACAGCCATACCTTGTACTCAGGGATAGACACTCTTTTGCCCTTAGCTGTGTGCAGCACCACTGCTGACCTGTGGGAGGGAGTAGGATTTGCCCCAAAGCGTGCTGAAGGGCTGCCTGATGTGTTGCAAAGGAGTGGTTAGAATCCATTAAAGCCATGAATGGGACTGGAGAGCTCTGTTCAAATATGCTGATTAGCATTGCTTATCTCAAATCAGCCAAATTTGCAATGGAATTATCCGATTGTTTTCTAATTAAGTTGTCCCCTATATAAAAGTTAATAAAATTCTGTTAAAAAATATCACTGGTACCACATCTGACCCTATAGTGCCTATAAAGAAAATCAGCTCTCTGCTAATACAGTCATATTTATTTCATGTCAGTGGATATAATTACTATGCATAAGTGGGAAATGGTAACCTGACTTGATTCTGTATTTCTGCAAAGTAAAATGCCACACAGAGCTTGTGAATTGAGGGGTTATTCCTGGTTCCTCATTCTCCTATTCCTGACTTACTCCCACACCTTCCTCCTTGGGTTGGGTGGTCCAAGCTGGCAGTGAGGGGCTCTTGGGTTAGCTCTGA
The DNA here is from genome assembly GCA_013399915.1 of Illadopsis cleaveri. Lineage (NCBI taxonomy): Eukaryota > Metazoa > Chordata > Aves > Passeriformes > Timaliidae > Illadopsis > Illadopsis cleaveri. Next base: position 246,930 of record VXBB01005920.1, read on the forward strand.
GCATTGGCCAAGGAGAGTCAGCCATGCTGCAGGTTGCACATTATTCTCATATTCTCTCCAAGAGTGAGCACAATCCATCCAGAGCTTCCCAAACCTGACAGGCAGGGACAGATTACAACAAACCATCCCAGGCAACCCCTCAGTTTTGTGTTCAGCTGTTTTCATTCCTAGTTTTTATCTGTTTTACATTCCTGAAATGCTGGCTGGCCCAGCAGGCAAATGGAGTTGGAGTCCCCCATGTCCCAGGCTGGTGGTGCCTGCTGGGGATGTTGCAGGGCACCAAGGCACTAAGCTGCAATGTTCTGTAGCCACTTTCCACCATGTAGGACAAGGAATGTCAAGAATATTTAGGGGGAAAAAGCCTCTAAGGAATTATTGCAATAGTATTGATCAGAAAAAGCAGAAAGAACATCTCTCTGGTCTGTACACACCTCCCCCACCCCTCCAGCTTTTCAGCATGTCACACAGTGGCAAAGATAATTTATTAAAAATCCTACAGCGAGGGAGTTGCAGGCCCAGCCTGGAGCTCTGGCTTCCCCTGGTCCTGGCAGGAAAGGACTGCCAGGGGATGCTCCTTTCCAGGACAGCAGGACCACAATGCGTGTTGCTACTCTGTTCATTGCATTGCCAGTAGCACTTGGGTCTTGTTCTTGCAGTCCATCCCACCCTCTCTCTTATGTCCACTCTGGTTCCTGCTTTTTTATATTACAAGTATTGGAGTTCTCAACCAGCCAGAACTGAAATGTGGGACAGATTCAACAAAAATAATGGATTTTCCGGGAGCTTAGAATGATAGTATGAGATTAATTCATTTCATATGAGTAACATTTTCTCTTCTGTTCAGTTTCATGATTCAGCCTTCCACAGGAATGACTGGGAGGGGTTAAAAGAAAACAAGAAAAGCATCTGGATAGCAGGAGTTTTCAATGATGAGATGGGAATGAGGAGAGCAGAGCACAGATCAAGGGCCCTCATGGGAAAGCAGGAGGCTAGTCTGTCCATCCTTCAGTCTCCTGGCCCTGTCACACCTTGTGCCACTCTACAGTGCCAGCTGAAATTCGTGGTACCAGGACTCAAAGACCAAACAGTTCCTGTTTCACATTTATTACCATTTCTGAATTGCTCTCTCTGGACCGCCAAGAAAAGTTATGCAGCACTGTTTCCCTAATAAATCTGCTGCCTACCAGCCTGAGAAAGACAAGACCTGCAAATAGCTTTCCAGCAACAGATTGCTGCGTGCTCAGCCATCCAGAAAGCTGCTGGCAACCCTGCGTTTATATAGGAAACCAGATCTGCAGATACTTCTCCTGGGATATGCATAAGGAATACTCCCCTATGAGTAACCTAATCAGCATGTAGATGTCATTGCTGTTTACACAACTGTACTGAGCAGAAGACATTTGTCTGGCTTTCACTGCACTCTGAAAGAAAATGATCAGCTTAGAAGGGTTGGGGTGGATTTAAAATAACTTCTTAAGCACTTGTCAAAAATCTGCATCCCTTTTCCTAACACTCCATCAAGCAATTGACCTGCACACTCCCGTAAAGCAGTACATTGTATCAGTGTAAACTCCCTGTCACAATTCTATCACATAAGGATGTGAAATCACAACGCTGTCTTATAGTGCCTAAACCCAACCATCTGAGCTTGCAGTCTCATTCCTCTGTAGCTGTGAGGCTCTTGCATCCGCCTCCCTCACACACTTTTAGCAGAAATACGGGAAGCTCCTGGAAGGAAGTAATTCTAAAGCTATTTGTGAGTTTGCCAAAAGGATTTCTTTGATTTACGAAGTATGAAAGATTGCCATTTCAGAATTCATAGTGGATGAGTTATTTCCTGTGTTTTGCTCAAAGGAAGTTCATAATGCAATGAATTCTAGTGTGAAAAAGATAATTAAGGAATAACCTTTTCACAACTGCTGCTTCTGCAGTTTTTGCAGCTGTAACATGTGTCCGGTTTCTCCACACAGGCTGGGTTGTTGGATCGTTGGAAATTCTTGGAAGCCCGGCTAGCCTGGTGAGAAGCATAGGGAATGGTATAGCTGATTTCTTTAGGCTTCCCTATGAAGGGCTGACCAGAGGCCCAGGAGCGTTTGTCAGTGGAGTTTCCAGAGGAACAACGTCATTTGTAAAACACATTTCCAAAGGTAGGGCTTTTACTTTATTACTCCAACTACTGCTTTGTTGTCATACATTGTTAAAGTTTTAAGCAATAAAATCTGTCCATCCTTCAGTCTCCTGGCCCTGCCATGTCTTGTGCCGCTCTGATAGTACCAGTTGAAATTCCTGGTACGAGGGCTCAAAAACCAAACAGTTCCTGTTTAACTAAGAGGGTAACAAGCTCACATGCAATGTCTCAAGTATTAAACAGATCACCACTTTACTGCAGTGCATGAGAATGTTTCAGAAACTTCAGAATTTTTAACCTCTCAGTGGGAAATAGTTATTCACTCAGCAAGTATTTCATGTGATAACTGCAGAAACATAAAGGATGTTCTGCACTTCTGCTAGCCATCAGAAATTCTACACTCGGTCACCTCATCGTATTTATTTTGAAAAAAAAAAAAAAGTAGATACAGTTGTCATAACTGTGTGAGTACGTGGATAGGGTTTGACAGTGGGGCTGGCCTGCTATGGGAGCAGGAGGAGCTTTTCCTCTGCAAAGCCTGTACAAACAGTGCCATCGCGTGGCTCCAGCCGCCGCACAGACACAGTGGCTGCCCCGGCGCTGGCTGCTGCTCCAAGCCTCCACTTCAGCCTCCCGCAGGACGCGGCCTCACAGCTCCTTCTGTAAATATTTGTTTACCTTTCCATCACCCCCCTCTCCATTTAGATTAGCCTTACACAAGTCAGGGAACTGGAGAAGGGTGTTCAGAGGAGCTTTTGTTCCCACCGACCAGGCAAACCTGGAACAGGCTAATGTAAAAGGCGTGACACAGACCATAGCAGCAGCGTGGTGATGCTTAACAAATAGTAAAGCATGTTACACATGGGTGACTGTTCCCTTGACTTGCTGTTCTGCTCATAAGCTCAGTATTGCAATGAGGCAAACAACATCTCCGTGGTTTAAATTAAAGCATTTTGATCCAGACCCAAATGTATATCTTCATGCATTTAGGTACACTGACATCAATTACCAATCTGGCAACGAGTCTTGCTCGGAATATGGATAGGCTGTCACTGGATGAGGAGCATTACAACAGACAAGAAGAATGGAGAAGGCAGCTTCCAGAGAGCCTGGGAGAAGGACTGAGACAGGGGCTCTCTCGTTTAGGCATTAGCCTTCTAGGTAATGTACTATTAAATATCAAGTTAAGTGATAATACTGTTTTCTAATCTGCTCACTAGCCTTTTCTAACTGTGAGGTATAATTTCAAATTCTGGGGGGGTTAGTGTCTTCTTGTGAAAAAGCCTCACAGTATGTATATTAGATACTGTTTATCAAGATTTTGTGACTTTTGTGTATGATTTTTGCTGATAAAATAATTGCAGATATAGAATGGGTTTGCACGTTCTTTGTGAAATTTTCACTTGTACATGATGTAGATCTGAGTGGGAAAAAAAGAATAATTCTGCATCGGGCAGCGTGACTTGTAACTAATTCAACATGAAGATGTCATCCTGCTGATGTTTGCTTTCCAATGAATTACAGGAATGCCTTCTGAACCTGCTTGTTTTTGCAGCACTGTAGATATCAGAGATTCTTGGGTTTGTTTGAAAACCACTTCAACTTAGTGCAGATGTTAAGTTAGCTTTGATGAGGAGTTCTGCTTTTACAAAGTGACCCAGATTGTCCTGATTCAGTGTAATTTTATTCATCAAGCAGCCAAGTGGTTTAGTTAGAAGTAAAGATTACTCTATCCATTCCAAAATAGTACCTAAAAATTTGAAAACTAGTCTGGAGTGGAAAAAGTCTGTGCGAGAAGTTTTGCAGTAAGGAGCTGGATTTTCTAGGTTACTTCGACTGTCACACAGCAAAGGAATGCAGAACTGTATTGTTTGGCAGAGTTCCTCAGTATGGATTAAACAGTATGAATCTCTTAGAGATCAAAGTGACCAAAAGCAGTCCAGTGCAAAGGGTTAGAAGAGCTGAAGCTTGAAAGGATTTGTCCTGTTTCCTAATCTTCAATAGTGTACACAACTCCTAAATATGCAACCGCAGCCCTGAAAGCCCCAAAGAGGAAGTGGTAAAAATGTTACAAGTTTGGGTTAAGTTGCTGGGAATTATTTTAAGCAATAACATTAGATGATGTGAAGCACTGTCATTTGATAATGCCTGTAAACTGGCAAGCGAGTGTCCTGGGAGAAATGTGCATAAAGGAGAAATTCCATATATTAGTAGCCACTGTCCCAATAGTAAGCTGTTACTGGTGTTGCAAATCAAAGGCAGTTTGGAGGAGGTTTTATTTTTCCCTCTTGTTTTATTGGACTAAGGGCAGTCTGGTTGAGTTGCTGGATGAAAGATTATACTTTTAGAAGCACTATGTCAGCCTGGTGTGTATGTGCTAGTGAAATGGTTTGGTGATCTTGGCTCAGTTATTAATAAAACATCGATGTAATATGGTGTCTGTATCCCCTTCACTAACACACCAGAGCCCTTCACAGCTAAAAACATCAGCTGTGCAGCCTGAAGTAAAGAGCAAAACTTTGTCACTTTGGCTGTAACAAGGCAAAGTTTCTGCTGTTCAGGAAAGCTGGGAACTCCTCATGTACATGCACAAATATGCCATTCCTGCACCTCCCTGTGCACGAGGATTCCGTGGTTCGGGCAGTACACCCGACTTAAAAGCAAAACAAAAACATAGAGCTAGAATTCCAGTGTCCCTGATTTCCTAAGAAATTAAGCTTTATGTTAGAAACTTAGAGCTTCATATTAGCATTTAAACAGTGCTCCTCCACAAGCTAGGGTCTTGTTTTTATTCCCACTGTTATTATTTAGAGATTGCTCCCTGCTAAATGCCTATTTTCTTAGCAGTAGAGTCAGTGAAGCACCCAGATCAGTAGCTACAGTTACTGTATAGCTGGATGTGACAAGTATGGAACTCACTAAGGGAGAAATCAGAAATATTCCACTTACTTTGTATCGGTTTTTTAATTAAATGTGCCTTTTAAAAAGCATGTTTCCTCTGTATAGGCAGCAGCATTCATATAAATTCTGTCAACACCTAAATTATGAATAGTCCTATGTTTCGATTTTTACAAACATGTCAGAAATCTGCTGCTGTCCTGACCATTTATTTTAAAGAATATTGTGGCTTCCCAATAAAAAAAAACACCGGTTGTAGTTGAAGCGATGGTATCACGGTGTTGCTTTTTTTCCCCAGCGTGTTCAGAATAAACATGAACATGCTAACTCTAAAAACACTTAAGGTTCTTCATACATAACGAAGTGAAGTGAAGCTGCATTTATTTTCCTTCACAAGGATGAAAAGTTTGATGAGCACAGAAATGCAGAGAGCACAACTCTTTTAAGCCGTAATTTCTATGACTTTCTAATTGTAAAATTGAAAAGTGTGAAGGAGATTTCTACAGTGGTCACAGTACTCTCATGTTCATAAAGGCCATCTGACCCGTGCAGGCAGCTAAGACAATGGCAGATGTAGATTTTGTGCCTAGGTGAAGTCATGTAAGAGCCCTCAGTTCACCGATACGTTGGAGTGTCTACAGAAAGTAGAGTTGCCTTTTTGATTTTTCTGAAAATCTGGCTCATGGTGGCCCTGATTCAGCAGAGCACTTAAGCATGTGCTTAAGAGCTTTGCTGAATCAGGGCCAAAATCATGTACTCTCGTCTCCTCCTCGGTGCAAGTTGTTCCCTGTGGTACATTCTTAAGTGCTTTGTCCTGTCTCATTTTAAATGACTCAAGCACTGTCAGGGTGTTGTTTGATTTGATTGTTATCTTTGGCCAGCTGTTGTCTTCTTTTCTACTTTGGGGGAGATTTCTGGGTCATTTTAGTAATACTTGTGCGTGAAAAGAAGCGACAGCTTATGATAGGTGTGTTTTTTTCTTTATGTTTAGGCAAAAATGCAGTGAAATTGTTTGTAAAATATTTAGATGATTGACTCTCCACCGAGGAACTATGTTTTGCATTTTGCATGACAGGGTCGAACTTAATAACTTATAAGCATGTAAAAGAGACTGTTGAAACTATAGGCTGTATTTTCAACTGCTGGTCCTAGTGAAAAATATTATATTGAAGTGGCTGCCTTTAGGAAGTTGAGCATATCTGAATAACCAAAAAGCTGACAACTATTAAAAAAAGCTGTTTTTTACAGTGGCAGAACTGTTCAACCTTTCAGTTACTCCTTCCTGCTTTTGAGGAAGTAAATTGAGTCATATTGCCTGACAGTGTAACTGTCCTGGTAGAGAAGGCAAAGCCTGGGTTTCAGAAGCTCAGGTTTTTGTTATTACAGGTGGTGGTGGTGGCTGTTCTTGCTGTACACTATCACTGAATCAGGGCCACTCTATGTTTGCCAATCTACAACACAAGAAAGCACAAGCCAGAGCTAATCCTGAAATTGTGTGCTATTCCACACACTAATTGTGCAACTACATTAATGCATGGCAACAGGTGCTTTTCTCTTTGAGCTGTATTTTTATGTGATGTTTGCTGGGATGAGATTGTGCTTCAGCCCTGGTTTTGCTGTGAAACACTTGTAGCAGTCCTGAATGACAACAGAGAAAAGGAAGCAAAATGGCTTCAGCTTGGCCAGCTTCCAGCCACATGGCAAAGCATGGCCAGTTTCTCTTAGTGGGGGATTTTTTCCAATTATGTCTTGCTCTGAAAGAGTTTGTCACAAGCAGTCCGAGCTTTGCCACGGTCTGTGAGCTGTGCTATGCTCACCAAACTTTGTCAGTCTGCGTACAAACCAGTTGCTCTCCGTAATCAAATTCTTCTTGACGTAATCCAGTGATGTACTCTGAACTATCTGAATTTTGTAGCTATCAAAGTAACTTTTTTATTGTTACTGAGCAACATGTATTAACCAGAATGCACCCCATCTGATGTTTAGCAGATGTTATGTTGTTGCTGGAACCTCTTTGGTCCAGTAATGAAAGAATATGTTTTTGTTTTGTTGCTTTGGTGTTTAATTTTATTGAGGTTTTCTTTATGCATGCATAATCTGTGTGTACATATGTGGACATGCATATAAAATCAAATGCCTAGGATAAGAAAAAAAAGAAAAATGGAGAATGGTTTCATTTAATAAAAAAAATACTGGTCAAGGGACATTACAGGGAAAGGACAGGGACAGCAGTAGGTCACCGTGTGAGAGAGAATTAGAGTGGGAAGGGAGGAACCACTGCATGTGGTTCCATGCTCTGCTTTCCTGATACCCTACTGAAATCTATCAGAGAGAGATTTCTGTGGTAAGTTCATCCCTCAGGGTGCTCCTGCCAAGAACTCTGTTAGAATGCAAAAAGCCACAGGGGCACAGGGAAGATGTGCTTTTCACAGTTCCTGGTGTGAGGAGTGCTCTGAACCTCACGTGTGTCACCACTCTCTCACTGTTGCTGGGTTTTGAGGTTGCTCAGGCTTTGCCCTATGTTTTTCCCTTTGCTCACACATGCTGCACACAGGAAAGGAGCTGCACAGATCTGGATTCCCCGCGCAAGGGTGGTAGAACTAGCCACTCCTCAATGAAAGGAGTAAGGTTATAGTTTATTTTGTGATTTGTGGGCATGGCCATGGCACATAAATGAGTTATGGCAATGAGTTGCAACTCAAGATAAGGGCTTACAGAGGAAGAGAAGATCATTGGTTATATTTTTTGCAGGTAGAACAACAAGACTTGCAAAAGGATTTGAGGTACAAAAGGGCAATGTCTTCACAGACAAGTTCAGAATATGCATAAAATGCCAGAGTAACAGAAAGTGTGGAATTACTAGGAACTTGGCTAATTAAGCTATAGATTATTTGGGGCATTATATAAATATTCTTATATAACACAGTCAGAGCAGTTTCCATTCTGTTTCCTTGTCCTTGGAGCCTCATTCCAGCTGAGCAGTGCCTGGAGCATACCACAGGTCCTTTGGAGTAGGCTCTTATTTATTGTTACCTTATAACTTTGCTCAAGTGTATTGCAGTAAATAATTTACTAGTGCTAGGACTTAGGTGGATTACATTTTATAAGGCAATAACTTCTGTTCTGAAAGTGCAGTTGTTGTGGATGACCTCAATAGATAGGGTGAAAGGGGTCACAGGATAGTATAATATTGTAACTTAGCAGAACACCAAGTATTGTTTTATGTCTTCAAATGCATCCCAATTGCACGAAAGAAAAGACTGAAAAAACAATCCCAATTGTGCAATTGTGGTGTTGTGATATTATTTTAGTCAAGCAGCAGGGGCAGCTGGTAAGCACTAATGAATTGAAAATGGTATCATTTCAGTGGCATGGCATTAAGGAAAGAGTTTCAAGTTTCATGGCCTTTATGTTACAAAAGGTGAATGTTCAGCTGCACACTCAGCTTCAGTGAGTGACCTCAGTTAAAACCAGTCATCACTTCAGAGATAGACCAGCATTTTCTGTGGAAATACTATACAATTGTCAAAAGGCTAGTCCTACAGAATTTGGAAGAATTCTCTCTAAGAGGAGAGGAAGGCATTTATGGGAGATACAAGTTTCTTGAATTCCTATAGACAGTATCCCAGGGACAAGGATCTGGGGAAATGTGTGCTGCTTCTCATTCTCATCTTTTCTTTGGACAGTGACTGTGCACAAATACAATATTAGTTCTTGCTGTTCAAAGTCAGCAATTTCTTCATTTATCCACTGACAGTAACAAAAACCATCTGAAAACCAGTTAGCAGCTCACTGCCTAGTGCGCGTCATGCTGGTAAACACATGAGGCCAAATACCTCGGTTGTGATTGTCCGAATCTGTGGAATTATGCCTGGATTGCCTTCCACATACAAAGCAGAACTTTCAAAGATGTCTAGGTTGCGGTGAAAATGCCTAGTGACCAAAGTGACACTCAGTCCTGCTCCTTAAATAATTGTTTTATCTTGATATTTGCAGCTGCAGGTGCAAACTGAGAGCTGACCAAGAAGCCTGCAGGCTTGCTTTTCACTGAACAAAGCACCTGGGGTCGGGCAGACTGGTGTCGCTTTGTCCAATCCTTGTATCCTTAGCAATCTCCAAATAGCTTATCTATCAAAATTACAACAACTAGAGACATGTCTGTGCTTAAGTGGCTAGCATAAACTCAAGATCAAAGAAATGTACCACCCCACATACCTGTTTACATTTAGGAAGATTTAAGTTGAAGTTCTCTGTTGATACTAAAAGCTGGGAAGGTCATTATGTCACTTGTAAAAGTTTGACCCATGCGCATTAAAATAAAATATGATGGTTTTCACAAAAAAAGTAACAAAAAGTCTCAAAGACTAATTCTGCTAATCTTAGTAATATATCAAAAGTTGCATTAGCTTATGAACTTTTCTGGCAGTGGAAGAGGATATAAAAATGATCTATTGAATACAAGGAGTTTTTATTCTCATGAAGTCAATCTTGCACTTACGTGAAAATCTCATTTCCATAGCAGCTCAAGTCGTCTAAAATTGGAGGATTTTATTCCTAACCCAACATTTTCGGAATTGTGTCACAGAATGAGCCAAATTAAATTAACTCAGCAAATGCATAAGTAGTTGAAAGAGGAAAACATACTGTAAGGCTAGGTGACCTAAATGCTTAAAAAAAAAAAGGTTAAGATCTAACTTAACTGAAGCTACGACAGTGTTTAGCTAATTGGTCACATGCTAAATAGCAGTATAAGAATGAGATACAGTCTGTAATCTAAACAATAGTCGGGTCCAGTAGTAAGATTTCCTCTTATTCTGGAATATTTATCTTCACTACTTACTGGAGACTCTTGTTTTTTCAGGTGCAATTGCTGGGATTGTGGATCAGCCGATGCAGAATTTTCAGCGAGTATCTGAGGCCCAAGCTTCTGCTGGGCATAAAGCCAGAGGGGTCATCTCGGGTGTGGGGAAGGGAATCATGGGCGTCTTCACGAAGCCTATTGGAGGGGCAGCAGAGCTCGTATCCCAGACAGGTTACGGTGAGTTTCACATTTCCCACACCTCCATTTAAATTTTAAAATGCTGTTCAGATACAACCTGCTGTGCCTTACTTATCCAACTCAGTATTGTGTGACTTAGAGAAAGGTTTAGAAATTCCACCACTAAATACTTACAAATGCTCTGCTGCTTTTCCGAAACGCCATCGTGTTGTACTTCTCTCTTGTGTTACTGATCAGCAATGTACAGCCACAGAAACACAGAATGCAGAAAGCATGAAGTAATTCTTGGAATACAGTAGAATTAGTTACAGAAACATATGTGCTTGCAAAATAGTTTTTGACATAAAAGGATTAGAGCAACACTATGTCCAATTAGAGCGTTATTTTGAGATCGCTTTGTTATGGCAGGGAAAGAGTTGGGCTATCTCTACACAAAGAGTGAGTTAGGTTCCTGGGTGAAAGAAGTGAGTCATGTAGTAGGACCATCCCCTTTAAACTGGAGCTTCACGAGAAGACAGTCCTGTTTTCAGTTATGTGGGTAACCTCAGAACAACCAGAGGTGGGGTTTCCAGCTAGACTTAGCACTTAATGGCACTGGTACTAAATCCTTTCAAACTGATGGGAACAATTCTGGACAAACAAAAAGTGTAAAAGATAAAAATAAAACATCAAAATACATAATTTATTTGTTTCCAGTATCAGTAAATCACTTTCAGTTTGAATATTTAAGAAAAAATGGTGGTTGAAGGGAGAAGCAGGAAATTGATAGGAGAGGGTGTCAATAATTCCACCTCACTAATTATACCAGACAAACCTTGAATATTTAAGCCTTTAATGACTAGCAATATTTATGCTTGTGCTGTGTTGACTAGAATATTAGTTCTCCTAGAGCTTAAGTTTAGAATGCTTCTCACAACATTCACAGCTCATTCCATGTTGTAAAAGAAATAATGAAACAATTCTTTCAAATCAACTTTATCTTGTTTGTATGAGCATAAATAGTAACTGTATCCTGAATTATACACCCCATAGGTGTAAAACCCATTTCAGCAAAATCAGAAGGTTTTTTCTGTTGTCGGCTGTCTCTGTGCGGGCTTTGCTGCCCAGGACATTATTATTTTTAGATTTAATTCTGCTGCTGTCTTTATCAAGAAACTCATAGTACAAGAGGCACACTTTTTATTACAGGTATGGTACATACGACATCGTGTTTTCCATGACCATGTGACAAAAAGAGTTAGCCAGGAAAAAACATAAAACTATATCAATAATAGCTGACAGTGTGTGAGAGGAAAATACACAAGAGTTCAAGTAACTCTTACCCACAACTGGATTGGAAGTGGGACTGTGCCTCTTAGGGGGGACCAAGGGGTGGAGGACCACACAGAAATAAACACATGTTCTCTCTGTCTCCATCTGTAAATAACATTTTCGCTCACATAATGCTGAGAACCTCGGTAAGCCAACTGTTACAACTGGGATGCTGTTTTTAAGTATTACCATCAACATGTGTGCTAAAAATTAAAGGGTTTTTTTCATTGCTGATGTTTTGTTTAAATTATTATCCATTGTGTAAGACAGAATCTAAGTTATTGACACCCTTATGCAAAAATGCCTTTGGATGCTTAAACAAAAGAAAATCTCTTCATTTATTTGTAAAGAAGTATATTTGTAAAAGAGTAACTTTGCACCAAACGATATAACACTAGTGCTTGCTGCATAACCTACTCCATGTCTGTCATGTGAAAAATTTTAAAACTACTTAATTTGTGAATTTTTTTGCAACCCACTCATTCTTTCTGGTGACTATACCTCATCATTGAATGTTTACAGGCCATCTGAAATCATACATACTGTATCATCTTCAGCTTTGGAGAGTCTCTTTAGAAACCCGCTTAACTGCTGCTTGTAGTCTCTATTCTGTGCTGGCACTAAGAAGAATTCACAATAAACCAGATGCCCCAGGAGATCTCATAAATGTACATGGATCTGTGTTTAACAGCTGGATTAAGTAACTAAACGTTTAAATGCAGTATCTAGGCAAACTTGCCTTCTAATTTGTACCAATTGTGACACATATATGAAAGTATTTTAATATTAAGCAAGAAGGTTAACAATGGTCTTGATTTTTTCTGCATAAATCCTAAGTGATGTGTCCAATCCTGCTCTGAAGTGATGGCTCTCAGGAGTGTTATGTTTCTCTTGATTGCAAGTGTGGAGCTGATTCATAGAACACACAGTGGGGTTTTTTTATTTCTTGCTAAAACAAGATCACGAGGGTTAAGTGCACAACTCTTTCATTGTAATATTTAATGAATTATCTTAACTACATCTTCCAGAGATGTGACATCATTTTGGATCTGCACTATTTTATGAACTGCTTTAAACAGATGACATCACTGCAACACGTAACTGCGTTGTAGAAAACAACTACTAAAAAACCTGAATTCTCTTACCACAGGTATTTTGCATGGAGCTGGACTTTCTCAGCTTCCCAAGCAACGCTCCCATCCAAATGATCAACATGTTGAGCAGGCTCCAAACAGCCACGTCAAATACGTCTGGTAACATTATTTAGACAATTGCTCATTTTTACATCCACATTGTTTATTAATAGCTTCTGGCCTCTGGTCAAGTTAACAGGAAAGGCTTCCCTAGGAAAGGCTAAGTTATGGCAGTTTGTTTAGGAATATTAAACACAAAGGTAGTGCATAGAAACCCAATCTGCAAATGATGGGCTGCTGATCTGCATCCAGCTTGGAAACTACAGAGCTGATCTTTATTTAATGGTATTCAGTGAGTTCTTACTTATTTATCATTGCACTGAGCCCAAGAAAAATACTGCATATCTCCAGAAACAGCTGTTAGTGAAGAAAGCTTTATTTTCTGCACTGAATTTCTAAGCCACTTCTCAGGGTAATTTTTCTGTTATCAAGGAAATAGGATGGGAAATAGGCTAACCTAGCACAGATATTAGGCCAATTTTGCAGTGAGTGATTAAGGAGTTTTGATAAGTAACAATTTCACATTCATTCTTTAAATCTGAAGTCTTACATCTTTCAGTAATGAAGTTTTGGAGTACACTCCCTGGCTTATTTTACATCTGTAGGTGATAGCTACAGGCTTAAGTAAAAACACAGTGACCAAAATAAGCCCTGGAGGATGCACTACGCTGACTAGTTCTTTTTTATCTTTTTTTTTTTTTTTAACCTGATAATGCAGGAAAATGCTGCAGTCTCTGGGAAGGCCAGAGGTTCATATGGCCTTAGATGTCATGATTGTGAGTGGATCAGGCCAGCAGCATGAAGGCTGCTTGCTGCTCACCTCAGAGGTGCTCTTTGTCGTGAGCATCAGTGAAGACACACAGCAGCAGGCATTCCCCGTGACTGAAATCGATTGTCTGGAAGATGATCAGCAAAAAGATCTGCTGAAGGTGCAGCTAAAACAACAGAGAGTGCCTTCTGACTTGGAGGTAAAGACTTGAGTACATTTTCCATTCAAAGATGAAGTTACACTGATGCTGGTGCTTTTGGCATTGGCAATACTGACCTTTGGGCTGGGAGGTTGAAGTTGCCAAATTAGGAGATCTGTACCTTATAATTGCCCTTTGGATGAAAGGAATGTGTCTCCTCCCTTCTGTCCTCTTATTGATCATGATATACCATATCTATGACAGAAATTTTCTGAGGGAAAAAGTAGAGGAAATCTGAGTTCTTGGTAAGAACCACCTCTTTTCTGAAAAGGTTCTCATGGCTACATATTTACAAGATGTTCATTGTTTGGCAAGTCAGCATTGCACGCTGTGCCTACAAAGTCCCAGCAAAAGCAGTTCCTTTTATTCTCCTGAGAATTCTATTAACAGTTCAGTGATGCTGATGCTCCTTTCAGCGTGCTTTTATCTTGTCTCTTCTAGCAGAGTGGTCTTGTTTGACTGTTTTTACTTCCTTAGATCTTCCTACTTCTGCAAATGCCAGCTTTAAGCTGGATTAGTCCTTCTCTGAGATGGGATGCACCAAGTGTTTGCCAGTAAGAGCATAAACCCTTCACATTAGTGTTCAAAGATGTCTAAGCCATTTGAATACTGAGGAATTTTGGATTAATTATCTTATTTTAATGGCAGAAGAATGTTATATTTTCACTCTTTTGGGAAACAATGTTTATTGTATTAAATTCTCAAGTAGAATCATATGAGAGCGCATTTCAAAAACGAACATGCGTGTCCCAGTTTTTATAAAAGTATGCCAGGTAGTTTATAGACTGCTATACCAGAAATTTCTGTTTCAAATATAAGAAAAGACCATATTAAAGCCCTGAGGTATGACGCGTGATGAAAAGTAGGAGCATCTTCCGTCAAATCCTAACTTAGCTGAAGTCAGTGAAGAGTTTTGCTGTCGATTTCAGCAAGGGCTTCATCTGTGTCGTGACAGCGCTTGAATATTTTTGTGAAAGCTTTCTTTCATGCTGAATTCTCTATTCATATTTATTGTCTTTCCACTAACCTCAGTCTCACAGAGAACTGTTGACTGAAGTTGCCTTCTCTCACCACAAAGCTACATGAGGGATTACTTAAATTGTGAAGCAAATGGGCAAAGCTCAGCCTTTTTTGTCCCTGAATGCTGAGTGGTTGGTGGAGGCACACATCGGACTATCAAAGTCCAGACTGTCCTGCTCAGTCCAGAGCTACTGTCCTGGAGGGAAGAAGAAGAAAAGTTGTTCTCACTAAGGCACTGGATGCACTCCACCTATCCTAACCCTAACTTTAGCACCAGCCTATATCTTTTTTTAATTGTATTGTTGTCTTTCCATCTGGTTTTCTGAGGGGTGAGGAGTAGGCTGCTGCTGTGGGGGAAGGGCAGCTTGCCCAAAGGTTGCTGCAAGTGGGTGATGAAGGGTACAGAGGGTCTGCCTGTTTGGGAGAAGGGAAGGCAAGGGACAGGGAGCCTAATTGCAGTCCTCACAGCTGCTGCAGCTGGGAATGTGTAGGAGTTATGGGCAAGTGGGGCCCCTGAATGCACAGAGCGACCCTGAATGGCATGTGCGGAGTCCAACGTTCCCACACACGCGCACTCATAACACCCTCCTTTGGAGGTACTGGACTGAATACATCATTTTTTTCTGAAGTTCTGGTTGGAAATATGGGAGTCCTACTGAAGTGCTGCAGCAATGCAGCTCTAGGAGCTGTAAGCCTTGAGCCCCTAGCCTGAACACGGCACCTCTTTTGCTGATACAGGCTCTTGAGAATGCAATGAAAATGTAGGGCATGGGAAAAGCTGGGAAAAGTGCCTGTGTCCCAGGTGGAGCCAAGTCAGTGATGGCAAGACAGCAAAAGTTGAGTGATGCTGTACAAAAACAGACCTAGCAAAATATTCCTTCAGGATGCAGACACTGAGACTGAATTTTTTGTGAAAATTTAAAGAAATGTGCTGTGAGGAGGAGCAGTTGAAAGAAACAGAGAATAAAAAATTTCGAATTTTTTTATGTTGAGGCAGCTAAGGCAGCTACACAATAAAAGATTCCAAAAAGCTTCATATGCAGTTTTAGTAATTACTTAGAGTGTTTTGTAATTAATATTTACTGTGTTTTTTTAGTGGATTGGGAGATCTCATACTTGATGATTTTCCTTCTGCAGCTGAATCTGTATTCTGGGTGTCACATGCAGCACTGGTGCTGATGGAAGCCAGAGCTTCCCTTCAGCTTCCTGACAAGAGCTTCTACAAAGTCCTCAGATGTGATTAGGAAACGGAACCTTAGGAGGAACAAGTTGTGATTGCAGATGAGCAGCCTCTAAGCTGCAGAGCCATACCTAAATAGGCACAACTCCCCAGTATTAATAGTAGGCCATTGTGTTGCAATGAAGGTGTCCTCAGCTGAAGTGCAGACATGTCTGTGCACGATGACACTTGCAAAGATGGCCTCATTTTTTAGCTGGAAAATGCCCAGTCAGGTCAACCAAAATGTTATTTTGAGTTTAGCAAAACAGAGCTAATGTTATCAAATGTAAGTTATCTCTGTTTTTCTGATTAATTTAGTCAAAGATGCTAGAAATAATACAACAAATTGAAACATTTCATTTCACAGCTATAAAAGTCCACTTTTTTGCATTACTGCTCACAAAAGCAATTGCCAAAAGTTTTGTTTCAACTCTGCCCAAAACAGTTTCTCTCATTCCCTCTCCTCAACTTCTTGGAACAGTTAAGAAACAAAACATGAGTTATTCTACAGCTGTAATCACCAGAGATGTTATAGAGCATATTTTGACTCCTTCAGCAATAGGTTTGCCTGATGCCTTGTTCGCCTTCACAATATATAACTTAATCCATCTGGATAGGAAAAGCCTGGATGGATTCTTAAAAACTCTGGCACTGACAAGTTTGTTATTGAAAGGGAAGCATTAATTGTATTTGGATTATCTTCCAAAGTAATTGAGACACTGCTTGTTTCCAGACAGATGTCAAACTCAAAAGGCCTGCTCTTCCAGCTGCTCTTGGTATAGCTCATAACATCAAGAAGACAACAAAAAATTGAAGGGCCCTGGAATTTCAGATATTCTAGATTTTTTTTTTTTTTTTGTGGTAGTTCTATGTGTTATCATCTTTGGAGCTGAAAACCAGTCTTTGAATTTCTCAAAGCAATGGAAAAAAATTTCTAAAGAGCTGGGTCTCCTTAGTCAGTGTGCACAGAGGAGTAGATCAGTGCTACACCCACCTGGACTGCACAGCACAGATGTTGTAGCTGCTGTGGAGTAAGAATTGCTGAAGGCTTATTCATTATAAACCATAATGGGAGGAATTTTAGAAAAATACTGGAGTTCTTAACCCAAAAGTATGTCCTTGTAGTATGAAGAGACATGATATCTGTAATATTCCTCTAGGAGGTGCAGAAAGCAAGCCTTGATCAAGTTTTGAATCCTTGAGTGATCTGAATATTAGCATGATAAATGTTCAAAGCACCAAGTGAGGGCACTTAATGACAATCTTAGGTCCCATTTAGGAAAAAAATGTAGAATAACATCAAATCCAAACTTTTCTTGTCTTAAAAATATAAGCCAAACTGAAACTGGCTGCAGAAGCAGACACTTAAGTTACAGATGAAGTCATCTAAAAGCAAGCAGGGGCTCAGTTACTTTGGAAGACCATCCAACCATAGTTAATAATTCCTCCTGAATAATTATGCAGTATCTGTGGAAAATAGCCTGGGGCTGAATGAAGATTGGGTTCACAAAAGTAGATGAGTGGGATACCAGCACCATTTCCATCTCCTTTGGTAAGCAGGATTTTCTGGTCAATATGGAGGCAGAACCCAGCTGTCCCTGGGCCTACCTCCCTAGGAAAAATCAGGAAAAAGTGAGAAGCCACCTACATGTAAGATTTACCCTGTAACTTAAAATCCAGTTTACATAGGTGGTACTTCAGCATATTTCTCTCCTTTCAACTGCTGAAACAGACTTGACTGCTGAGATACTTTTACTGAGCCACCAGACTGAAGACGTGGTTCAGACACCATTCTCCACTGTTAGCTGTGAGTCTGCTGCAGCAGTCTGCCTTCTGATTTTTCCCTCCCTTAAGGTCGTTCATGGAAACAATCCTTTCCTCTGCCCATTTCATCATTTCCGCTGTTTCCAGGCATAGGCTTCAACCTTAAACTTCCCAGTTTGTTCATGAGCCTGCTTCCTTTAGCAATTTTGTGACCGTGATTGAAAACAGGAGTGTTTCTACTCACTGAGCAGAAAATCCATCTCCAAAGGCATAGTAAAAAAAAACAGAGGGGACTTTTTTCATGTGAATGTGACACCTGTCACTATGTATCAATCATATTAATTCTTTCTTCAAATAAGCAACAGAGTATTTAAATGAGTCTTGCAGTCCAGAGATATGACAAGATATTGATTGTGGGTGTTAAATTGAATCTAATGGCACTACTTGAAAATACCATTTTATCTAGCAACTCCCTGAAACATGGGCAGAAGAGAACAGTCTTTAAATCCTTCGCATGAGGTCCAGCAAGGAAATTTTAAATCCTACAAAAATTAAACTGGTCAGCAATTCTCCAAGTGTAAAATAAGGAAGCATCAAACCCTAGCCCTATTATACCTTCTGCCTTTTTCTTCATTGTCGTATTTTGGAAGGAACTTCTATTCTGAGTGACTTAGCTTGTCACACTACTGTAGTATCCATAGTGGGATTTCTGAAATACGGTTTTTTTGAAACCATGCAACCAGCTTGATGCCTGCTTGTTTGCCTTCCCTTCTCAAGCTAGTCATAGTCATCTTCAACTTCTTCAAAAATAAGGGCACAGCAGATTGATCTTCCAAAGCCAGGTTTGCCCACAGTTTTTGTGGATAATAGTTTATCTGGTTTGAACCATATGATAGATGACAGTATTTGATTTACTGTATTTTTTCCCACTAGGGTAGGTTGCTTGCATTCCTCTTGCTAGGACCTTAAACAACTTCTACCTATTTCAGCCTGCAAAAGACAGATCCCTTAATGTCTTCTCCAGAAACAAAATGCCCAAATGTCCTTGTGTGAATGGGGGTTTTGTTCCCAGAAACAGATGGATATATTCTGGCATAGAACATTCTCCTGGAAGGTAGCTTCTTGTCTTCATTTTAAATTAAGTAAGTTAAAGACTAAAATATTTTAGCTAAATAGAATTTCTATAAGATAAGCTGTGCCAACAGCTGCTGACATTTTTCTAAAAGGGGTTTCAATGCCTTTGGTGTATACAAGGAGTTGATCTGTTGTAAAGTTCTACTCTTGACCAATTCTCAAAAGATGCTGCTTAAATTTTCTGTGGCAGTTAGAGCTGCTCAGAAGTTCAAAACAGCAGAGGAGAGGACTAATTGACCAAGGACTCAACTATGGGAGAACATTCATGATTAAAAAAATCCTTTGAACTATTTTAAGATTTTAGGCAGGAAGATTTTTATCAGAGAAATGTGGAAGTTATTGTCCTTGCTACTCAGTTCAGTTACTGTCAAATACTCAGTAACTATTGTATCTTATCTGGTTTCAGGCCGAGGGAGCCAGAGAGAGACTGTCAGAGCAGCAGTACAACCGCCTTGTGGAGTACATCACCAAGACATCTTTCCACCTCACTCCCAGCGCTGCCGCAGCGCCAGCCCCGCAAACCGTGGCTACTGAACAGCCCCTGACCATAACAAAAACCTACCAGTATGTAGTTGATCCAAATTTTGCCCAAGTATTCATTAGCAAATTCACCATGGTGAAAAATAAAGCCTTGAGGAAAGGATTTAACTAATAGTTATTTCTGGTGCGTGTAGTAATACCGTTCCAGTTTGAAAGCAATGCTTTCTCTGCAGTAACCTACATCAAGTAGAGATGCATATATTCTTGAGGAGGTAGAAATTGATAACAAAGCCCAATAGCTTTTCTAATCTTGACAACATTTCTGCTTCCTCGCCAAAATACTAGTGCTGGAAGGAAAGTGTTCTGGCAAATGAATAAAGTGAGAAGGAACAGCCTTGGACAACAGCTTAATCAAAATCCTTTTTCTTTTCAAAACCCAAAAATTAGAGAATAGGGAAAAATTCCGTGCATAGGGACATTTTTACCACACACAGAAATGTGTATCAATACCTCTATATCATATTTTAGGGTCTGCCAGTTTCTGTTATAAAGCAGGTTTATAACTCAGCTGTAAAAACTTGCTCAAGGTTGAGCCTTCCCCCCCACACCCACACTTCCCCAACATGTGCGTCCTGAGGCAAAACATTTTTCCCCACTAAATCTGAAAAACCCAGTGTGGCTGTTTTAAGTTACTAGTGACAGCTGGGTTTTAGCACCACTTTAACCTTAAAATAGCTTCCTTTATTTGACTGAAGTTTTGCAGGACATTAGTCCATAATGTAAACTAGTGCCTTTGTGTGGTTTGGAGAACAAAACATGAACTACAACATGACTTTATTTTTAAAGCTGTCTGTATACAGAAACTTTATTTTATCCACCATCAAATTTTCAGAAGTACTTTCAATGTATGTATGACTGTGCACTGTTAATTAGCTGGAAGCCAGTAACATGCAGTTCAAAAATTTAAGAAACAGAGCTGTCTCCTTAAAATCTCCCAAGTTCAGTGTAACCCAGATGTGCAGGTGCTAAGTACAGCTTGTGGGGTCTTGCTTACTTCTGATCTGCCACCACTACATTGTATGTGCTCCCTTCAGCCCTAATTCATTTTATGCTTATCATCTTCAAACTGATAAAAACAGGGATATTTAGAAACATGACCTTTCAAATATGTACTAAGCAAAGTGAGATTTTTTGAAGTTGACTGAAAACTATGGACCCAAAGGCACATTAGTTACATTAAAAGTTAATGATGCCACGACAATACACTTAGGAATATATGTTCAACACCTGTATTTCTTCTAGTAGACAAGAAATCAGTCTCTGGGCACAGTTTGATGACTTTATAAACCAAATCTGGCTATGGCAGTTTCATTTTAATACCAAAAGCTTACTTGGTTTCCAACTATGCATGTTAACTTTTCTGTCCCTTTCTGTATGCTTACCAAAATTACTTTTGTCTGGAGATTCCTGAATATGGCTGGAATTTGAGTCAAAAACTGGAATAAAATCTGATCACCATTTGGAGCATATGCTTTATAGTTAATAACTTCTATGCATACTTGATATGACCAAATGCACAGTAAATAAGAATGTAGTAACTGCAATGTTTTTCTCTTGAGTTCTGTTTTGTTGAAAGGTATTTCTAAAAGCTGTGTCTCTCATCTACTGGGAATGAAGGAGGCTGGGGTCTGCATTGTCCTTTCCTGACTGTGAAATAAGCCCATCCATTATCAACATTTCATACAATGATTTAATAACTTAGTCATTGTTCAAATAACACTGTTTAAAAATGTATATGTATATACACACATGTGCTTCATTCCTGAATATTTTATGGAAGTTGTTTAATACTTCTAGTTTTGCATATTGATGGATAAATTGTAATATAATTAAATTGTTTAAAGATAATAAAGCTATTCCTGTAATATTTGTTCTTGTGAGCTGTTTATTCATTCAGTTACAAGGTGTAGGACAATGACAAGACTGATGTATAAGCTTCATGAGGGCCCCATTAGATCCCAGTTGGTCACTGGACTTTGTAGTGTACCAGAAAATGCAATAGATCATGACAATACTTTTTAAGTAAAAACTGGTGACTAGCTTACCAAAAACGTGTGCTGAAAAGTTTTATGCTTTTGTGACTAACTGAATCAAAACAGCACTGCAGTCACCATTTCAATTAGACTAATCTCTTCCTTATTTATGGAGTACACAAGACAAGCCAAGGGGATGCAAACACACCTGTAAAAAAATGAGGAACAGCAGTTTGATTTCTAAGAGTCTGCAGATTTCAGCCATTGTTTTAAGATACATTTGTGTTTTTCCTGAATTACATTCTCCTGGAATAAACACTTGCTTAAATTACACTTTTCTTCAGTGAATTGAGCTGCATCTTTACTGAATTATGCAGGTTCTTTCTTCCCCTTCTGACCACATGTATGGAAACGAGTGGGGACGGCACATAAATCAACCTCTCCTACATATGAGCTGTGTGAACTATGAAAACAAAGTTGTCCAAGGAGCAGCTGCCTGTACTTAGCTGCTAAAGCAGTGCAATGTGTACTCTTAAAACATGCCTACTCTCATAACGCTCTTTAGACCTGGAGAGCTCACAACTTCAAATCTATCTTTTTAGTTTGCTTCCAGAACAATCAATCACTCCTCAAACACTCCAGAATAAAGTAAGCTAGCCAAAAAATTTAGAGGCATAGTCAGGCAAGACCCTTCCCAAAGAAGTTCAGGTCAAATAATTCCTTTCTATATATCATTTCATACATAAATATAGCAAAAACCTTCAGACACTTGGGATAGTCTCCAAGAGCAGCCAAGCATGTTTTTCAGCTCTGCATCTCCTAGAAACAGAATGCCAGACCCTGTAACAAGCAACTGATTAGGGTCTAACTCACAGGTTTTGTACTATGTTATGTCTCACTCCAGTTCTTTGTGTGATAGAATTAGCTGAACTCTTGCTGGCAAAGGAAAAAAAAAAAAAGAGAAAAAAAAAAGGAAAACTGGTGGGTTGGTGCTAATTTCAGAAAAGCAGATTAGGTACCCAGCTTTGCACTCCCTTTCTTCTGCAGAGGAAAGCAAGCTGTGGGTTGGTTGGCATTGCCTGCTTAAGGGAAGTATTTGCCTTGCATCCAGTGTGAAACCACATGCATCCAGCAAGCAACAATTGCAGACTCTCAAAGCACAGCCACAGAAGTCAGAACTCACCTTTCTTTGTTAAACACATTTAGCCAGAGACATCCCTGAGCTCACTGTATCTATCGAAAATTGCCTTCAGTCACAAAACTCTCATTTCTTTAAATCACATGAGCTGGTAGCTGAAGGAATGCAGACTAACTGCTGCTGGCTACAACAGTTTAGAAGAAACTAAGAATTTAACAGTAAATTAATTCATAGCAACTGTGAAAAATACAGGGCCTAGACCAACAAGGGAAGTCATGTCTATTAGCCTGCACACCAGGCAGTAGCAGGTTTCTTTGCCTCTGAAGCTGTCAGCAAGACCAAAGAGCCCTGGCTATTTAAACCTGCAGACAGGCCTGAGAAAATGTTAGTCAGTACTTAACAGCATACACTGTTTATACTGTACATTGGGAAGATAAATTGGTGTCATTTGCTATTGTTAAGCTCTGGTTTACATTTATAGGAGCTGGGGTATTTTGATTACTAGATGGTTTCCCCTGCATCACTGATGTCAAATTCTTTCTTTGCTTAAAGGAAGCACTGTCTGCCTGGGAAGTTTAAAGAAAATCCCATGTTGCTCTATAAAATGTTCTGGATCACATACATTACTTATGTGCTTTCATTAGTCCAAATGTTGTTCAAGGATATCTATTAAGTGTTAAGTAGTTAATGATCCATGTAAAATAATAAGAGTTACTCCAAACAGGATTTGAACCGAAGACCTTCAAATACAACACAGATGGCCTAATTTGTCATGCTGCTTCATATAAAGACTTCCTTCCCTTCATGCAGTCAGCTTTTGCCTGCTCTCCTAAGTATCCCATTCAGCAAACAAAAGCTGCAGTCCTAGTACCTTCTTCATCCTGACCAAGAGGCAATGACAAAGCCTGTTCTTACTGACAGGTTATCATGGCCCAAGACAGAGCTCCGTGTCTCAGACTGCGCAGAATGCAGCAGAGATCCAAACTATGCTTAGCTGACTAGTTCCAGATATTAAAAAGATGATACATGTCTAAAAGCAGCATGCCGAGATTTTTATTACCATAATACAATATTTACTTTGTCTGCCTGTACCCCCTTCCTCTTGTACATCCATTATGTGGGAACATGCCTGCAGTTTGGAGTCATTTTCCAATTAGAATAACTAATATACCATGTGTAAGAATGGGCATTTGCAGAGTCTGTAAGTCTTGCTCTAACCGTTTGCTGATCTAAGGAAGACATTACAGTGATGACAGAAAAAGACAAAGAGGTTGGCTGGTGTATTTCCAGAATTTCTAGCCAAATTCTTTCTACTCAAGGTCAGCTCACCTTGTGAAGCCAGAGGTAACACAGACCCCTCCAGAAATCCGTACTCTCCCTTCCTGCAACATCTGTCCTCTTGCACATTCCCATAAGCAGCTGGGACAAACTAGCTGTCACTGCTTAGGGATATACTGTGCTATCAAATGTGGAATTTGGCCAAAACAGAAATGTAAATAATTCCTGGAGGAAAGATAGACTTAGTCACGTCAGGCAAGTTCTGAAGACTTTGCATCATGCTTTCCACGCAGCACCTGAGTCTTTAAGTATTTCTACATTAATGAAGACAACTAAATGTCACTGACATATGTATTTTATTTATTGAGTTGCATTAGCGCGTGCCATACATTGAAGTGCATTGCACTTCACACTTCAGTGAACAAGTAAGGTTCAGTCATCAAGTCTCCTTGAACCAAAGGGAATCTGCAAGACAAAAAAAGCCCATTAAGTTATGATGGACAAACTTCATGCTCTAAATAAACATATGAGTATGTATGAATGCAAAGCAGCAGAGAGAAATGTTTATGTGGTAGTTTAGTCTAGAGGAATTCCCCATTATTTCCTGATGCTTGAAGCTTCACACACCCTTCATGTGGCAAACAGAAGTGAAACATGGAACAAATCAAGAGCTGGAACAACAATGCACAGCCATCAGATTCACTATGTATGCTGCACTGGTAACTGAATCAGTCTTGCTGAGGGCCTGCAGGAGAAAGGAATGCAGCTTTCAGATAGGAGCCAGAGAGGAAACAAGTGGTGTAGGCAGCCTACTAAGGAAGGAAGAAAACCAAATTCAAATTGCTTCTCCCCTTTATACTGAACACAATCCAAGACCAGCTGTGTTCCATGACAAGAGTCATGAAAGTGGTTAGCACCAAACTCTGAGCTTCCCCCTTTATTCCATTGCTGAGCACACAGCAGATGCCAGATACTCCTTACATTTATACCAGCTCTTAATATCCATTGTCAGTATCACCACCAGAGTCCACACTAAGCAGATGAGACAGTGTGAATACACAGCAAGGTGCCAGGTGCTTCCATGCTCAGCAGGAACAGACTTGGTGTAGAGTGCCATGCTACCACCAGAACTAATGGACTCCTGCCCACCCAACCCCTTCCTCAGTTCTGGGGCTAAGTGCTGGTTCCACAGAGAGTGTTCAATGAGGTAAAGCCACTGTATTTACTGCCACATACAGCACATACTCCAGTGAACTGGGAGATGTAGTGTGCATGATCACTGTATCTTTTGGGTAATTACACCAAAAAAAGGCTTAAAATTCAAAATTGCTAAGATTTAAACTTCTGAGGTAAACAAAAATGCCTTCCATCTGTTCTGAGTACTTGTCCTTTTTTTACAGCACATTTGAAACACTTGCATTGTTTTCCCCTTCTTCTACTTTCGTATTCATGTGCAGGAGCAACAAAAAACAACCTCTTTCCACTAGGAAGGAGTGAAAAAAAATCTGTTCTTATATAAACAGGCTAAGGAATAAGAAGCATCAGCAATTCAAACAAAATCACAAAAGATGATTTGTCTTCCACATTTTCTTTTGAGCCAGTACAATTAAGAAATGGAAAAATTGTTTAGGAAACATTTAATTTTAACAGGTGCACACAATGTGCAATTTTTTTTTAAGCTGCCAATGGGAACACAGGCTGGGAGTGGAGCTCTATTTGTACTGAAATAAATCCCGCTCATGATTTGAATTAAATATTCAACATGCACCCTTGTTGACAGTGTTTGTTTCAAATGGTTTTACCACCAGATGGCCCTTCAGAATACACTGATGAAGGCCACCTGACTAAAGAATGCAATTCCAGTGTCTGAAGAAGTTTAAAAGTGACTATGTATTAGCCAGAGGACTGAACCAGAGGCAGAATTACCAGGATTTAAACCAGGTAAATTCGTGATTTCATTCTTTATCTTTGCTGCAGTCGCAGCTAAAGAACAGCAGTATCCCACTCTTACAAAATAAAAAAACCCCAAAAATATTACCAAAAGCTGGGACTAACACAAGGATTTACTACCATTTTTTAAAATTTTTTAGAAGAGATGGAGCTCTGAGATTTTTTTTACATAATTGTGTTAAGCATAAACCAGACAGTTACAGATTGTCATAGAACAGAATTCAGTATTCTTAGTGTTAAGCACAAATCTTTTATTCAATCTTGCTTCTTCATGCAAACAAACTGAGAAAATCCAGCTGGCCATGATAATTAAAGCCACAGATTATCACGTAATGATCACAATATGAAAACATTCCAAAAGAATGAAAAACTATCATTCTAGATTAGTCTGAAGTCATTTTAGGAGAAGTAGAGAACTCAATGTGAAAAATTTGCACCAAGAAAGAGAGAGGAACTCTTTATTGAGCTGTCACATCAGCTTGTGCAGCTTAGTGAGTGTAGTTATTAATAACTACAACACAGCTGAAATCAAGAATTTTTTTCCTGGTGTTACTAGCAAGAGAGAACAAAGCTGGGTAGTTTTCCTAGAAAAGGCAGCATCAAGTGCTAAAAAAAGAGTCTTGTGAACGAAGTTCTATTCAAGCTTCATACAACATGGCAAAAACGTGATTACTAGCACACAGAGCTGTATGCCACTGTGATTTATATATATATACATATATATATATATATGTGTGTGTGTGTGTGTGTATAGATGTATTTCCCCTCATGACTAGTTATCTCCCCCCTCTCACCAACTTCAAAATAGAAAATGATATGCAGAAGCTGTCTCTGTTCCTTACATTAAGATGCATGCTATGAGAGAGAATCAGCCTCTCCATTTTCTCACTCACTGTACCACCACAAGAATGTAAGCAGAAGATAAAGAGAGCCCCAAGTTAAGCAGTTCAAGATGTGACAGCATCAACATAACTGTGAAATCAGGCAAGTGTTGGCATTTAACATTAGAGCTTTGTCTCCTCTCCTTGGTTATCTGAGGAGGGTAAAGGCCTGGCATCATCAGTCTCCTATACCACACAAGTTAAACCAATTACCCAAAAAGTACTCAGGAGCTTCTATCCTGCCTTTACTCCCCAGTCCCCAGTTCTCCTGTTTCTTTACATTTTTATTACCCAGAGGTCTCTTGAGTGCAATTTGTATCCTTTCTCTTTGGAAACCTCTTTCAATTTGAAAAAAAAGGAAGACCCCACCTCCAAGCAGAAGCACACATCACTGAAATCATCTTACTCCTGTTCTAATGCAGTGCAGTTCACTACCTGCAGATGCAGCTTACCATCACTTGGGTGGTGCAGACTCAAGCACACCAGCTGCCTTCATGGCTTCAAAGTCCTTCATGGGATCATAGTGTTTATAGTACTCTGCATAAGCTCTTTTTCTGGGTTCAGCAACTCCAAACTGAAAAGTAACACACAGAAAATTAAAGTTTGCAAAGCTTTATGAACAGAGTTTTTTTCTGTTCGTTCCATAATTTCTATCAGTTGATATTCATCTAAAAGGCCTTTAGCTCAAATTATTAAACATTCCTTTGCTCCTGTTAAAACCCACAGGTCAGGCTACCCAATCATTGTTCAGGAGAACAAATGTCTGCAGTAAAGCCTTAAAAAGAAAGTCTGTTATAAGGTTACATCACACTTTCAAGATCCAAAACCACTCCAACTGTATTCATACTCCAGTGTCCAACACCCTCCCTGCTAATAGTTTTATACATAAAGCATTTTTGTGCCTGTGGGCAGCTGCAAAACTCTAACTGTGGATAAAATGGCACCGTACACTGAAGGACTACAGTGGAGCTACACTGTAAGACAACTACATCTGGTAAAATGTTACAAGACTGCTGAGCCACCCTTACTGGTCACGAACATAAAAAGACACAATCCTCATTCCTTGGACACCCATTCACCTGAAGCACAGGGATATACCCAAAAAGCTCCTAAAAACATTAAAAAAAATTCTGAGGTGGGTTTGTACAACAGCATCTTACATGGAACAAAGTAAATCGCTGCTGAGATCCACGTTACCTGTTCTAAATCTGGTCTGCCACCTTACCAGTGTATTAACACAGGGGGGACAAATAAGGTACTGACCCAGAGACTATTAAAAAATTATAATCTAAGTATGACCACAAATTAGCTTGTCTACCTCTCAACAGACACGTTAAGTACATGTGTGAGCTTATTGTTTCTGACAGACATCTGTGAGAAGCTGTGAAAAACCTAAAATTAACTTAATTTCTCGTCACTTTTATCAACAGCTTCCTGAGCACTCAAATGCTGCCAACAGTACATGCACGAGTTCAATGGGAAAACCAAGACCCAGTTCTGCCACAAGAATTCCCACTGTGTTGTTTGCTTTGTGTATGAGATCCAAAAATTATTTAATAAGAGCACTCAAGAACAAGTACTGCTCTTATCTCTATCAGAAGTCAAACCTGTAAGGGTGTTTTTCTGGAAACACAATGCTCCATTTCCACGATATCTCAAATGCAAGGACAGAAAGACCACATTAGGTCTTCCCACACTGGTATCTTCAGTGTGAAGGATGAGTTTTCCAAATTGCTTAAGACCAAGTTTCCTGAAATCAGTCAAGAGATAAAGCAGGACTTGGACAACTCTCCCAAGTCTCAGAAACTGTGGCACACCAAAACACAAACTATCTAGAGTTAATGTGCATCAACTGTGAATGGGCAAGAGCATTTTGGGACTAGGAGACCCAAGGTCAAGTTGTCACAAATTGCATGATCTTGAACACATAGAATGAAACATCAGATTATTCATATCCTTTCTTCAAATGAAGATTAGCAAAATTTATTTGTGCTTTGGAAACATGCTTACAAAAATACATTACTAAACTTTTCTGATGAATAGCTCAACCCAATCTCAACAGAAAAATATTACAAATTCTTTTAACTATTCGAATGAACCCAGTCGATAACTGAATGACTGCAGAGCCCACCTTGAACAAAGCCGCGGCTCCCGCAGATACCAAAAACGCCCCCAGGAGGTGGAACTTCATCCTCTTGGCCAGGAGGCCCCGCATCTGCGGCTTTGGCAACAGTGCAGCCGGCATGGCGACTGAATTCCTGAAAGAAAAAGGAAATAACAGAATTCTGGGAGAAGCTCTACTTAAAATAATTTTCCGTACTACAGAAAAATCATTCCTTTTGTACTGTGCAATAATCGTCTTCACGATATAAGCACCAGTGGTCCTGCCTGTTTGACCTTTCAATGAGAACATTTAAGGGACAAAATTCAAGGACAACCTAGTTATGTCACGATTTAATTTAAGTTCTTACATTCCTTACACCCAGTATTTGTGGAATCAAGTCTGGCCTTCGCTGTTCACACTAAATCCTGCGCTCCTCCCTCCCTCCCAGGCCTGCTGTCCTGGTGTTTACGTCAGAAGTCATTCTAAGCGGTACCGGGGACAGGCTGGCACCAGCCCCGCGCCGTTCCCCGCACCCAGAGCACCCCAGNAGGCCTGTGAGGTCATCGAGTCCAGCCTGGGACCGAACACCACTGCGTCAAACAGACCCTGGCACTGATTGCCAAGTGCAGTCTTTCCTTAAACAGCCCCAGGGACGATGACAACACCACCTCCCTAAGCACCACATTCCAACGTTTGTTTAATCATCTTTGCTGTGAATAAATTCCTCCTAATGTCCAACCCCAACTGCCCCTGGCACAGCTTCTTGTCCTGTCGCTTGTTACCTGGGAGAAGCCCGCCCCCCACCTGGCTACAGCCTCCTCTCAGGGAGTTGTAGGGGGCGCTAAGGTCACGCCCGAGCCTCCTTNCTTTGGCAACAGTGCAGCCGGCATGGCGACTGAATTCCTGAAAGAAAAAGGAAATAACAGAATTCTGGGAGAAGCTCTACTTAAAATAATTTTCCGTACTACAGAAAAATCATTCCTTTTGTACTGTGCAATAATCGTCTTCACGATATAAGCACCAGTGGTCCTGCCTGTTTGACCTTTCAATGAGAACATTTAAGGGACAAAATTCAAGGACAACCTAGTTATGTCACGATTTAATTTAAGTTCTTACATTCCTTACACCCAGTATTTGTGGAATCAAGTCTGGCCTTCGCTGTTCACACTAAATCCTGCGCTCCTCCCTCCCTCCCAGGCCTGCTGTCCTGGTGTTTACGTCAGAAGTCATTCTAAGCGGTACCGGAGACAGGCTGGCCCCAGCCCCGCGCCGTTCCCCGCACCCAGAGCACCCCAGCCCCGCACTGCAGCCGCCGCCGCTGGGCCCGGCTCCGCCACCCTCAGGGACGCGCAGAGGTCACGGGGCTGTCGCGGAGCCGCGGCTGAGCAGGGAGCGGCGGCTGGCGGCCCTAGGGATGGGGATAGTAAGGGAAGTTAGAGGAAATGAGGGGAGGAAGAGGGAACAGCGGGAGCCGCGGCGGGAGCGGGGAGCGGCCTCACCTCAGCACCCAGCAAGGTCCTTCTACGCCGCCGGCCGCGCTCCCGCTG